>CM044012.1:37158071-37303071 GCA_024085815.1 Flaveria linearis
ATTTACTGTGAATTAATAATTAGGGATTTATTAGATAAGTAAACTATAAAATAAATGTTCTAGGAAAATTTGAGAACTTCTCCATGAAAGTATTTTTTTTCTAATTTATGTTATTTTATATTAATTATAGAAAAATATATGAAATTAATTAATGGTTGAAAATTTATATAATTACCAATATTTCAGATGATGTTACTATTAAACTTTTGAATTTTTTTAGTAATCACAGTTATTGTTTTAAAATTTTGACTAAGGGCTGAAAATTTTAGAGAAATATGTTTCTAACTTATAATTAATTTTTATAGGTTATCACTAAATTAGGTGAGATTCGTAGCTCCGTTTTATATTAAAAACTTTGGGGGAAAAAGCATACTGTTTTTGTGTATTGGATGCAAATAAATAAGACTTTTTCGGATGAGGAACCGCCTGATAATATAGGTAGCGCTTGTTAGGAAAATATTTTCTGCACCAACATGATTAGTTGTTTTGATGCTATATTAATCTGATTTCTGTGATTTATATTTGTGACAGTTCTAAATCATCTGATATATAAGTAGGTTTGGTTGTAATCTTATTTATGTTGCATCAATATGTTTTATTTGAGTTATTAAACCTATGTTTCTCACCAACTTTATGTTGACAGTTTTTAGTATGCTTTTTCAGGAGAATAAAATGACTAACATTATTATGTTCTTATTTGATGTTTACGACGGTCAAAGTGATTGAAAGGATTTGTGTGAAAATAACTGTTAATATATTCGTGCCTAGTATGATAGTGAATGCACATATTCATTACTACTGAAGATATGTGAAGCAGTTATAGATATTGTAATAGGTTACATGTAATAATCTTAATTTAGACAAATTTTGTAACATTATGTAACATGTGAACGGACTTTATATATGAAATGTTATATTTATATGTGTTCGTCTATATTCATTGTGTTTTGAGCCAAGAAGTCCATCCAAGCATTTCACGCTTCCGGCGGGATTGTGACATCTTATATGGTATAGAGTTTAGATTTTAGGGTTTATTTAAACTCTATATATATTATATCACCCTTGAATGAATAATTAGCCAGTCTTTACCATCTTATATAATATCAGATCCTTAGTGTTCTGGTTTACCTTTTTCATCTCCTCTGCGCTATCACAAAGAAATACAAATCCAATATCTAATAGATTGAAAACTTCTTTCAAACGTAACAATATGTTTATCCATAATCCAAATTGTAACACCCGAAATTCTGTTTGGATGTCACACACGACTGGGGCATCCATACGCATGGGAGTCATGCGACTGGAGTCCATACGCATGAAGGCACACGACTGGAGCTCCATACGCATGGAAGTCGCACGACTGGAGTGTTCAATCGCATAGAGCTCAGGAGACTGGAGTGCCTATACGCCTAGAGCTCGGGACACTGGACTGTAGTATTTAAGAGATAGGCAGCCCTTACCCTCTCCCCCACTTGCAAAATCAGCCAAAAAGAAGAGAAGATAGAAAGAAGAGAAAAGTGATGGTTCGGGCTCGAAACTCGTCGAGTAACTAGTCCAAACGAAGCTCTTCATCTTCTTCTTGTTTGTGTGAGTTCTAGGACCCCTCATTTACTTGTTTTCAACTTTTTTTTTTGGGCTGGAACACATCTGAAATGTAACGCCCCGAATTTCCCGAAACAAGTCATTTATAATATGGGCTTTTAAGGGTTAATTTATAAAATAAAGGGTAATTAGTGGGCTATAGATCAAATTAGCCTTAATGGCTAGGCTTGATGGGTTTAAGGGCCCAAATCAGCCCTTAAACATGCATAATTAGTTCCATTCCATCACCTTGCAACCCTAGCCCCAAATTCGGTAGAGAAGAAGTAGAGAGAAAGTGAAGAAAATCAAGATTTGAAGTTTGAAGGGTTGAAGGATTGGAGAGCTGGGTGATTGGAGCAGCAAAACACAAGGAAAAAGCAATAAACAAGGTAAGAATCGACCTCTAAGGCCTTCTGTAGATCAAACCCGGATTCTAGGTTTTGGGGGTTTTGAAAAGTTCAAAAAAACACAGAAATGTCAATTTTTACGTATGAAACCTGTAAAAGGCTAGATCTGGTTTCATGGAAGGTAAACCAAGGATTTGGACGTAAAAGTTTTAAGATTTTAGGTTAAAACGGTTTGGTTCTTAGTTTTTATTCATCCAGCGAAACTCTGCATTTATCCAGCGAAACTAGGAGAATCCTAGCGAAACTACAGTTTTCGCTTTAGCTAAACTTCAGTTTCGCTGATAGCTTCGCTAAGTACTTAGGCTGACCTTAGACATTGCGAAACTAGGAAATTCCAACGAAAGTTGGCGCTCATGCCAGCGAATCTGTACAGGGAAACTGACAGAGGTGCTGCCCAGCGAAACTACCAGCGAAACTATGGGCAAAACTATGAAGAAAATGACATTTTGCATATTAACTTTCATGCAGCTAGAGTATTTCAGGCTATAGCTTAGAGGCTTAGAATTTAAGCTATTGGACAAGTTCAGGTGAGTTCTAGACCCCTCCATTACCCGTTTCAATGTTTAGGGGTGATATGCATACTAAATACATACTTTCATGAGAACGTTTTTTAGACCTTTTTATTAAGAAAATAAAATTTTCAAAAGTAAAATGTATCATTTAAATATTTCAAAATAATTTTCGGCCCCAGCCCGGCCCCAGCCAGCCCCAGCCATAATGAGAACGTCAGCCCAGCCCCACCAGGGGCGTTGCCCCTTGACCCCACTAGGGCTGCCGCCCCTAGAACCCCGCTATCAGGGCTGCCGCCCCCGAACCCCCGCTGTCCCGCGGAGGTCAGTTATCTATTTTTCTCTCATGATTGATGGAATGTGAATGCTTAGACTAAGAGTTTGCTTCTTATTATGTGTTAAGTGTATGTGAAAACTAAAGATATAAGTGAAACTTAAAGAATTGTTATTGGGCCCAAACGTGTACCTTGATGAAGTGACAAAGTAAAGCCTTGCAAGCAAATTGATAAATGAGGTTGCTTCGTTGTGCCCTCACCATTGATAAAGTGATAAAGTATGCTCGAAACAGGCAGGTCAGTAAGTCCTGAATTGACATGACAATAATGGCCTGATCGGTACGACAGTAAGTCCTTAATTGGCGTGTCGGTAAAGTTCTAGGCGAGCCTAGCACCGACAGTGACAGAGATTGACGGATAAAGAAGTGTAATAATAACAAGAAATGATAAAGTATGATAAAGCGATAGCCTGTGTGTATTGATATTTTCATAGACAATGATTATTTTCAACTGATAAAGCTAATATCTTTTACAAAAGTTATTTAGCAAAGTAAACCTAGAATTCACTCAGCGAAGCTGACTTTTGTATGCATATCAGTTGACAGGGAGAGTTAGAGCTATGGTATAGAAGCATGGGACTGAAGCTTCTTGGCACTAGAAGACTGGCATCCCTGATGGAGAAAAGCTTAAAGAGATTTTTAAATAGTTTTGAAGATTAAAGACAATGTTTAATATATTTAATTGTAAGAATTGAAATTACAGTATTTTCCGCTGCAATATATATTTATACATATATGAGTAAATGATTGCTTTAATCGATGTTTTGCGTGAATGACCAACTGTGAGGTCCCCCGGAAAGGAGGGCCTTACATGAAAACTATTTTTGGGTTTCTGGGTGTTTAAAACCCGTGTATGTATGTATGTGTATGTGTATGGGTAGGTTTACGGCTTTATTTCGGCTTGGATAGGCTTGAATAAGGTCGAGGTATGATTCTCTAAGGTTTAGGAGGGTTGATTTGGGCTTAAAATGAGTTTAGAAGGGTTTGAAGGCCGAATGTCACGGCTGCTGTTCGGGATGAACTTGCAGTCGCTGCCCAGCTAGGGCTAGGTGACTGGAGGGCAGTCGGCCGACTGAGGGACGACTGAGGTTCAATCGCACAACTGAGGCTCAAACGCACGACTGGAGGTTTAGTCGCACGACAGGTCATACGATTGAGAGCTCAGTCGCATAAGTCCATTCGCATGGCTGTCCAATCGCACGACTGAGGGTTTCAGTCGCATAGGAGCCCATTCTCATACTGTTCATTCGCACGATTGGGTGTTTCATCCGCATGGGTGCTCATCCGCATGGGTGCTCATCCGCATTGGCCCAATCGCATAGTGTTCATCGCATGAAGGCCATGCGACTGAAGGTTGCCCAATCGCCCAAATAGGGCTGTTGTGTATGAGGAGAGATATAGTTCAAGTACTGGCCTTCTGGAAAAGAGCAAGGGTAAGTAATGATATGATAGCTCCCGTAGGTACATGTGAGATAACCATCGAGGTTTAAAGTGATGTTAGGCACGACGAGGATAGTATTGCATGTATATGCATGATGTGTATTATGTAAAGTATGATGAGGCCCTATATAATGTTGATGACTGATGACTTGTAAATGTCGATGCTCCTGGTATCGATGTATGTTCATGTTTTCCGTAGGCATGTTAAGTATGATGTTGCCATGATAGATGGTGATGACTGATGACTTGTAAATGTCGATTGTTCCTTGCTTCGATGTATGTTTATCTTTCCGTATCTTTACGTGTACTGTTTATGAATGAATGAAAAGTATTATGTAACGTAAAGTGAAAGATAATAAGAGAAGAATGTAATGAATGAATGCAAGGATGAACGAATAAATAAGAGTAAGGATGGCTTGCAAGAGAAAGAATGAGGCCCACAACTTATTGAGATTGTCAGCTCAACTGTGTGTGTATTATAGTGTGTGATCTTGGCTAACTCATAAGGGAACATACACAGTGGGAGTTCAGTTTTGGTAGCTGCTCCGATACGTGCAATGTGGTATTTACTGTGTGCTAGCGTGCGTTTTGGCCTACCTCATATGGATTATGTAGCGTGCGATTTTGGGCTAACCCATGAGATGGCGTTGATTCTGGATAAACCCCGAGAGCCCTCACACACACAGGGGGAGTCGGTCTTGGTGACCTCTCTGTTGGTGCGATTTATGCGATATCTACGGTGGAACTCATAAGGGGACATAGACACAGTGGAGTTCAGTTTTGGTAGCTGCTCCGATACGTGTGATATGGTATTTACTATGTGCTATGTAGCGTGCGATTTTGGCCTAACACATATGGATTTTGTAACGTGGGATTTTGGGATGACCCATGAGATGGCGTGCGATTCTGGCGAACCCCAAAAAGTTCTCACACAGAGGGAGAGTTGGTCTTAGTGACAACTCCATTGGTGCGATTCATGCTATATATACTTCGGGTATGAAGATGTGAAGGTGCGATAAGTAAGATAATAAACGAATGAAGGACAGAGCATGAATGGAAGAAACGAACGAAAGATAATGAACAAAATGAAAGCTAAAGAACGAACGAATGAAAATAATGAATGGAAGGAGCATAATGTTAACGCATAAAACGGGATCCTTGTCACTCGACCTCAGTAATCATGGCTGTGTGCCATGACGAGGGTAAAGTGTGACCGAATCCAGATAGAAGTAAAAGACAGAGAATGAATGAATGCTAAAGATAAGAATGAATGAGAAAAGAAGATAATGATGATATTATCTATGTGTATGTACATATGATGCGTTATAGTCTAAAGTAAAGAAATAGTTTTTAATGAAAGCAAAGTATGTTTTTAATAAAACTGGAACTCACTAAGATAATGATGATATTATCTATGTGTATGTACATATGATGCGTTATAGTCTAAAGTAAAGAAATAGTTTTTAATGAAAGCAAAGTATGTTTTTAAAATAAAACTGGAACTCACTCAGCAACGCTGACTTTGATGTGTTTCCAGTTGGCAGGTATGTTGCTGAGGATGGCACGAGGCGACTACTCAGTTTCGTTGAGGCTGGCATCCATATTTTGACATGTTAATGTATTTTAAGATGAAAACGAATATTGTAATGTTATGAATGACATGTTTTTAGTTATTAATGAAAGTTTTAAATTCCGCTACAAGATAAATATACGTTTTAAAATGTTTTATGTGCAATGAATGACCAACTGTGAGGTGTCCTGGGAACGGGGCCTTACAAGTTGGTATCAGAGCCAGGTTTAAGTGAAATAGGTAAATTTTCAAATAAACCTTAACTTAAACTGAGAATATCTGAGTAGCTGCATGCCACCAGGTATTTTCTTAAAGTTAACCCGTATTATGTGCGCATGTTATGTGTTTATATGTTGCTGGTAGATTTAGACACTAATGTAGTCTGGACAGGTAATGCTCGGGGTACGAAGAGTAAAGTAAGTGGCTAATCACAACTGATCACTGTAATTAGGGACTTACTATACTTGACATGAACTGAACTATTCCCTTGAATGACCATGTTGGTGTTTGAATCTTTCAGTGT
This sequence comes from Flaveria linearis, assembly GCA_024085815.1. Lineage (NCBI taxonomy): Eukaryota > Viridiplantae > Streptophyta > Magnoliopsida > Asterales > Asteraceae > Flaveria > Flaveria linearis. The sequence continues at coordinate 37,164,436 of CM044012.1, forward strand.
ATTATAGAGGATGGCCTGTGGTAGATCTTCTAAGGCTTCCCATGGTGGAGGTGATGGCGGACGTGGTGCTGAACCACGGGTCACAAAAGAAGACCTAGGGTTGAGAAGGGGTTCAAGAGGAACCCGAGACCCCTCATCTGGAGGGCGCTGATGAGAGTGCTAACTTGAGGGCCTCAGTGAAAGAGGCGGTGGTCGAGGAGGTGCATCAGGTCATGCAGACAATCCTACCGTCTGTAGTGACCGAGGTGATAAAGGCTCTTAGAGATGGGGAGAGACAGAAAGGGGTAGACCTTCGGGCGAAAGGAGATGACCCTAGACTAAAACGTTTTCATCGATGATGAAGAGGAAGAAGAGGAGGAAGAACCTGCGCCAGAGACGGCACGAGGCTGTAACTACGGGGCATTTCAACGATGCAAGCCCCCAACTTTTGATGGCAATGGCACTGCTGCTGCTGCTCACCGATGGGTGAGGGAAATGCAAGCCGTGCTAAATATCAGCGAGTACCGGGAGGATCAGAAAGTGAATTTTGCCGCCCACTCTTTCGTGGACTCAGCTTGTGCTGCAGGGACAACATAGTCCAAGTTGAGGGTAGCCGGGCTATCAGAAGGATGAGATCGTTAGAGTTTTAAAAGGCTGGTGATTGAGGGGTTCTGTCCTCACCGTGAGATGGATAAGGTTGAAAGGGAGTTCCTACAGTTGGAAGCAGGGATGATGACGCATCAGCAGTACACCACCAAATTCAACGAGATGGCACGCCTGGTGCCAGATCAGGTGACACCTCTTTCGCGGAAGATCATGAGGTATATTCAGGGCTTGCCGGCGGATATCCGTAGGCACATGATCATTGCCCGACCAAGCACGTTTAGTTCGGCAGTTGATTTGGTGGGAAGGCTGTATGACGAAAGGACGGTGGTGGTGGTGGCTGAAGACAGCGAGAAAGATGATGGAGACCGGAACTAGAGGGGTAGTAGAACTAGATGGGGTGGTGTTCCGACGAATAATAAGCATGCACGGGGGATGACCGTCGTGTGGTCGCACCTGGTGCGGGGTCGGATAGTTATGTAAATTGCGGGTTGGAGCATTCGGGAGAATCCAAAAGGGGACCAAATACTTGCTACAAGTGTGGGAGGCGTGGTCATGTGGCTAGAGAATGTGGAACCGTGAGATGCTACAATTGCGGAGATTGGCATATGAGTAAAAATTGTGAGAAGCCAAGGGCGGAAGGTTCGGGAGTGAAGAAGACTGGAGGAGAAGGATAGAGGGCAAACGCAGTGCCAACACGATGAAGCAGGAGGAGGCTGGAGCGGACTTCGACTTGACATCAGGTACGTTTCCGTAATTTAATTTTGTGCACTTATGCCTTAAATGTGATGCTAGTAGTAGTTCGTTTTCTACTGCCTTCTATTGTGAGTTGCATGTTAGGAGAAGGAACATCGATGAGCCTTTCGATGTAGAGATTACTATTAATGGATTCACTAGGTTACCTGATGCCCTAGAGGATTGCGTGATGCAATTGAGAAAGCTGTGTCACCCGTTGTCTAAGGAACAGTTTCAGCCTGTGATTGGTTCCTCGAACGGCAACGTACGCATAGTTTCGACGTTGTAGCAACAAGTAGAATGGGAGCTCGGAAGCAAAAGAAAAGATAAATTTGGTTTAGGCCACCAAAGAAGCCGATTTGCCTTTCAGTCACAGTGTACCTGCAAGGAACCTGAGAAAACCGATTTCGGTGTAGTTATACTTGGAACAACACATAGCATGATTAATGAATGCCTTTCTCGTCAGTTTTTGGTTTGCCAGAGGGTCATTATTCATACATAAAAACATCAAATAGGCTTGTGGTGTTTCTTTTTAATTATAGTGACCGTACTCTATATGGCATATTTGAGGCCGCAGGTCCTGGTCAAATGGAAATTGATCAGTATGCATGGGTTGCCGACGGAGATAGTCAAAGATGGACCAGAAGTCATAATTTGATAAACGATGTAAGTGATAGGATTCCAGGTGAGAGACTGGAAAAGAGATGAGCCCGAAAAGATTTAAGGAACAACAGGTTTTGGGGACGAAACCCATTTAAGGGTTGGACATGTAACACCCGGAAAATTCTGTTTGGAGTGTCACGCGACTGGGGCATCCATACGCATGGGAGTCGCACGACTGGAGCTCCATACGCATGGAAGTCGCACGACTGGATTGTTCAATCGTATGGAGCTCAGGCGACTGGAGTGCCCATATGCCTGGAGCTCGGGCGACTGGACTATAGTATTTAAGGGAGAGGGCAGCCCTTACCTCTCCCCACACTTGCAAAATCAGCCAAAAAGAAGAAAGAGAGAGAAAGAAGAGAAAAGTGGTGGTTCGGGCTCGAAACTCGTCGAGTAACTAGTCCAAACTAAGCTCTTCATCTTCTTCTTGTTTGTGTGAGTTCTAGGACCCCTCATTTACTTGTTTTCAACCGGTTTTTAGGGCTGGAACACATCTGAAAACTATTTTCGGGTTTTTGGGTGTTTAACCCGTGTATGTATGTATGTGTATGTGTATGGTGCATTTAGGGCTTGATTTCGGGCTTGGATAGGCTTGAGTACGGTAGAGGTATGATTTCCTAAGGTTTAGGAGGGTTGATTTGGGCTTAGAATGAGTTTAGAAGGGTTTGAAGGTCGAATGTCTCGGCAGCTGTTTGGGATGAACTGCAGTCGCTGCCCAGCTAGGGCTAGGCGACTGGAGGGCCAATCGGCCGACTGAGGGACGACTGAGGTTAATCGCACGACTGGGGCTCAAACGCACGACTGGAGGTTCAGTCGCACGACAGGTCATACGACTGAGAGCTCAGTCGCATAAGTCCATTCGCATGGCTGTCTAATCGCACGACTGAGGGTTCAGTCGTATAGGAGCCCATTCTCATACTGTTCATTCACACGATAGAAAGTCCATTCGCATGATTGGGTGTTCATCCGCATTGCCCCAATCGCATAGTGTTCAGTCGCATGAGGGCCATGCGACTGAAGGGTGCCCAATCGCCCAAATAGGGTTGTTGTGTACGAGAAGAGATATAGTTCAAGTACTGGTCTTCTGGAAAGAGCAAGGGTAATAAATGATGTGATAGCTCCTGTAGGTACATGTGAGATAACCGTCGAGGCTTAGAAGTGATGTTGGGCATGACGGCGATAGTATTGCATGTATATGCATGATATATGTATGTTAAGTATGATGAGGCCCTATATAATGCTGATGAGTGATGACTTGTAAATGTCGATGCTCCTGGTATCGATGTATGTTCAACTTTTCCATAGGCATGTTAAGTATGATGTTGCCATGATAGATGGTGATGACTGATGACTTGTAAATGTCGATGTTCCATGCTTCGATGTATGTTTATCTTTCTGTATCTTTACGTGTATTGTTTATGAATGAATGAAAAGTATTATGTAACGTAACTGAAAGATAATAAGAGAGGAATGTAATGAATGAATGCAAGGATGAACGAATAAATGAGAGTAAGGATGGCTTGCAAGAGAAGAAAGGAGGCCCACAACTCATTGGGAGTTGTCAGCTCAACTGTGTGTGTATTATAGCGTGTGATCTTGGCTAACTCATAAGGGGACATAGACACAGTGGGAGTTCAGTTTTGGTAGCTGCTCCAATACGTGCGATGTGGTATTTACTGTGTGCTATGTAGCGTGCGATTTTGGCCTACCTCATGTGGATTATGTAGCGTGCGATTTTGGGCTAACCCATGAGATGGTGTGCGATTCTGGCTAAACCACGAGAGCCCTCACACACACAGGGGAGTCGGTCTTGGTGACCTCTCCGTTGGTGCGATTTGTGCGATATGTACGGTGGAACTCATAAGGGGACATAGACACAGTGGGAGTTTAGTTTTGGAAGCTGCTCCGATACGTGTGATGTGGTATTTACTGTGTGCTATGTAGCGTGCGATTTTGGCCTACCTCATGTGGATTTTGTAGCGTGCGATTTTGGGCTGACCCATGAGATGGCGTGCGATTCTGGCTAAGCCCCAAAAAGTTCTCACACAGAGGGAGAGTTGGTCTTAGTGACAACTCCATTGGTGCGATTCGTGCTATATGTACTTCGGGTACGAAGATGTGAAGGTGCGATAAGTAAGATAATAAACGAATGAAAGACAGAGCATGAATGGAAGAAACGAACGAAAGATAATGAACGAAATGAAAGCTAAAGAACGTACGAATAAAAATAATGATTGGAAGGAGCATAATGTTAACGCATGAAACGGGATCCTTGTCACTCGACCTTAGTAATCATGGTTGTGTGCCATGAAGAGGGTAAAGTGTGACCGGATCTAGATAAAAGTAAAAGACAGAGAATGAATGAAAGCTAAAGATAAAGAATGAATGAAAAGAAGATAATATGATATTATCTATGTGTATGTACCTATGATGTGTGATAGTCTAAAGTAAAGAAATAGTTTTTAATGAAAGCAAAGTATGTTTTTAAATAAAACTGGAACTCACTCAGCAACGCTGAATTTGATGTGTTTCCAGTTGGCAGGTATGTTGCTGAGGATGACACGAGGCGACTACTCAGTTTCGTTGAGGCTGGCATCCATATTTTGATATGTCAATGTATTTTGAGATGAAAACGAATATTGTAATGTTATGAAATGACATGTTTTTAGTTATTAATGAAATATTTAAATTCCGCTGCACGATAAATGTACGTTTTAAAATTTTTTATGTGCAATGAATGACCAACTGTGAAGTGCCCGGGAACGGGGCCTTACACAAATACTAACACCCTCACAGCTTGGAAGAATTGTTCACTAATCAAGGAGGCAATAGATCTTCCTAATTTTTGTAACCTTCAAACACACCCTCATCAAGTTCGATATGGCGTATGCTACATTAGATACATTGGCGGTTTGTGGGTTTTGATCTCCTTCCCACGCAGTCTTGTACATGGTGCTAAACAAATAAGAACAACATTAGAGTGGCTTGCTTGCAAAAATGTATACGCGCATGGGAAGGACAAAACCTTGACTATAGTCGGATTGCATAGCTCAGGATTCATGGAGTTCTTATTCAACTATGGGACAATTGGGTGTTTAATAACATTGCCGAGAGACATGGGTCGGTTATCAAGTCATCTAAAACTACATAAAGATGTTAATTTATCATTTGACATAATCGGGGTCCTTGCTTGTTCTGTATCTCGGATTCAGGAAGAGGTCCAAATTAGCTTGTGGCAAAAAAAGGCTAGTATTATTTATTTAATGTGGTGCTTTAATACGTCTTCTCAAAAGAAAATTAGGAATACGTATTACGTAGTTTCTAATGTTTCTATTAAACTACTTTTTATTGTGTTTTCTTTCTTTAAATAAAACTGATGCTACTAAACTGATTGTTTATGTCGTTCTTTCTAATTAATTTACATCTTTTAAAATTTACATAAAATTATGATTCAAATTTATTTATTTATCTTAACATCACATATTGGATGACAGATGGAAATATTATTTATATAAAAATTAAAAGTAAAATGTTACATCCATCATCCAATTGAACGCAAACACAAAAGCTCTTTACAACATTTCTTATGAATAAACGAGTAAAGGTTTGCTAGCAGCTAGTGGGCCAATTTCCAACCTTTCAAATTCTTCAAGAGTTGCCTTCCTATTAAGTATGAACCCCCCAAACGCTGGCATACATTCAAATCGTCATAAGAGTCTACTTAATTTTAGCTTGGGTGGCTAAATTCTGAAAGCACGATTCGGCGCCTCAACATGTAGAAATTGTAATAAGAGTTTCATGATAACCTTTCGTATCGTGATCACACTTTTATTCGGATATTCAGATCGGATCTCATCCAAATCCGAATTCCTTATTCGGATTTCGGATCGGATTTCGGATATCAGAATTTTTTTATTCGGGTTATTCGGATTATTCGGATATCCTATTAATCCGAATAAGACTTTAATTATGTTTCTAGCCCAATACTCATTACTCAACTATATATTATTTTTCAACTCAATACACAAGAATCTTTACACATTTTAGTCATAATCCTAAATATTATGCAATAATCGACCGTGTTTTAAATTACAGATTCTAATATTCGGATTCTATACAATTGTCTATTATATCTAAAATCTGAATTTGTGTACAAGTCAAATTTTATTTATTTAGTTTTATATCTTTATTGTGATTTCCAACTTATAAAATGGGAAGAATAAAAAATTAGCAAAAAAATAAATATATTGAAAAAAGGAAAAAATGTTATTTGGTTTATTCGGATTAGTTTGATATATCCGAATCCGATCCGAATTGAATTCGGATAGATTCGGATCGGATAGAAAAATATTTATTCAGATTGGATTGGATTTCGCATAGGGTCCTGAAATTTTCAAATCCGAATAATCTGAATAATTCGTTATCCGATCCGATGAACACCCCTATTAAATACAACGACATTCGGCAGTTAAATAGTTACCACTGAACTTCAGTTTCTATCAAAAACAAAGTTTATACTGAATTTTTATTTTTACCGTCTAAGTTTTTTTATTAAAACTAAAGTTTCTGTCTATAACCAAAGTTACTACCAAACTTTAGTTACCATCAAACATTAATTACTACGAAGCTATGCGTACTAGCATTCGAACATGGCATATACCGAGAGCTTAGAAAACGGATAACTTTTAACTGGAGGTTGCAACCATTAGACTAATGTTTAAGTCTCCGATTTCGGATCTTTCCAATGAACTACTTTTCCAATCAAATAATCAATTTTTATCGAAAGTGGGATTTTTTAATCACGTGTTATCTTACTAGGGATAATAATCATGTAGGTATGTAACTTTTTATATTTGAAGGACTAATTATGTAAATTTTATTAGATTAGGATAATTGTTGTAATTTTTTAAAACAATAAAAAATAAAAAATAAAAAATAAAAAACTTATATCTAATCCAACCCAAACCCCAACACTCCCACCATTCTAAAATCGGAACCCTAACCCCCACAACCCCTTCCTCCCCTTGCTCCACTGCCTGCACTACCTCCACTGCCACCTCCACCGCCACCTCCACCTCCACCGCCTACTATAGAAACTCCAACCAAGTATAATCCAGGGAAAACATTCTGCAATATCAACAACATGAAGCATAGATAACAATTCAATCATACAGATGAAGAATCAAATCAACCTAAAGCATCAACAACATACATCGAGTTGTTTCTGTGCGATTTTGCTCCTCTTCTTAGGTCTTCGAGAAGGTCTCGAAGCAGTGAATGCATATATCTTCTTCAATCTCCTCCTTCGACAACGAGATCCATAACCTCCTTTTCTTCATCTTCTTCCCGTGCTCCTCCTCCTCCTCCGTCACCGTCGCAGCTCCACCTCTCACCGCCCGCCCTCCCTTCGCACTCGCCACCCCGGCCATCACAGCGCCACGTTAACCGCATCGATCACGAACTTCCTCGGCCTCAGGTTCCACGGCTTCACGTCTTCGTTAGCCGCCGAGGCCACATCAACCTCGATTAATTTCCCGCTGTCGTCGTTAACCACCACGCCACCGCAATCTCCGTCGGTCGTGGCGTCGTCGCGGTAGCGGTGAGGCGGTCGGAGGTTGTTGAGGTCGGAGTCGGAGGCGTTGGCGAGTGGAGAGGTGCGGTGGCGCCGGCGGCAGTGGTTGTTGTTGCTCTGGCTCCACTTAGGAAGGGGAGGGAGAAGTTATGCAGTGGTTGGTGTTGCTTTGACGGCACTGTTGCCATGGTAGGTGGTTTACGGTGGTGGTGTTGACGGAGAGGTTGTTGTTCCGGTGAGATGGAGGTAGTGTAGGCAGTGGTGCAAGGGGAGGAAGGGGGTGTGGGGGTTAGGGTTCCGATTTTAGGATGGTGGGAGTGTTGGGGTTGGGTTTAGGTTGGATTTGATTTAAGTTTTTTATTTTTTTTATTTTTTATTGTTTTAAAAAATTACAACAATTATCCTAATCTAATATAATTTACATAACTAGCCCTTCAATGTAAAATGACCAAAGTACCCTCACATTTAACTGTAAAAACTAACAAAGTTAGCGTCAGGGACCAAAACCATTACAAAAATGAAACCACAGGGCATGATATGATCAAAGATTCATTTTTGGACTGAAATGGTTAAAATGGTTAAACCACAGGACCAAAACCGAAATTTACTCAAGTTAATATTTAAAATCTTATATAAGTATTCATGTTACACTACTAGATACTTGTGACAACTAAGATCATCATATATAAATCAGTGAATTTAAACTTACACATCTTTGCAACAGCTATGTTCAAAGTAAAAAATGCTCGTTAATTAGTTATTCACTTTTACGGCGTTTTCAGATTCTTACGGTAAATCTCTGTCGTAGAAATCCGTTGCTAATACAAGCTTTCATAGTAGTGAATTATGCCTACCAAGTGTGTGATATTCCCTTTTTATTTGTTCAAACACATCTAGCGTCCTTTTGTCTTGCATCATAGTTTAAAATGAAATATATATAGAATCATGTTTATTCCTATTCTTGTGTGCCTAAAAAGATAGAAAAGCTAGTACTATATTATAGAAAATTTTAGGATACAAAGTAGTATTTGTTTGTGTGAAACGTACAAAGTACGGAGTAAAAGTATCTCGCAAGAAGAATTAATAATCAATTAATCACGCCAAGAGGGATTATACTTGTGTATTAAATATCACACAGAGATTGAATTGCTATGCAATAATTCCTTTTTGCGTGAGAATTTCACCTTTGTATGATGATTGCATTCCTACGTGAATAATTTAATTCTTGGATGATAATTTCATCCCAAATATTCTTCTTGCTTAATAATTTTATGCACTTCGCACATAAAAAACTTTGTATTTTAGCTTTTCCTATTATATTACATTTGCAATTTTATCATATTTAACTATGGGTCCAACTTCAAGTAATGGTTAATTAGCTTTTGTATATATACCAAGCCATAAGCACATACCCATATAGACCCACAACTCACCCATTCTCTCTCAACATTTTCTTTTGCAAAGCGAAACAATGGTGCACTTGATTACCTCTCCAACTTTTGTATAGTCACAAGCACCAGCACCACAAGCAGGAGAAAACCAATGCAGGCATGCAACCCCCCCCCCCCCCCCCCCCCCCCCCTCTCTCTCTCTCTCTCTCTCTCTCTCTATCTATCTCTCTTCATCTCTCTCTCTCTAACTTCACACTGACATACAAAAGATGGATCTTGATTTCTTTTCCAGACAGTTGAACTCAAAGTCAAAATGGACTGTGAAGGATGTGAAAGAAGAGTCAAGAATTCAGTTAAGCACATGAAAGGTACATACGTATGCATAAATATTCATCTTTATAATCTTTCTGTACGTTTGTTATTCTAAAGGTGTTTAATTTTGGTGTGTTTACAAGGTGTAAAGACTGTGGAGGTTAACAGAAAGCAAAGCCGCGTGACTGTTACCGGATATGTGGATCCAAATCAAGTGTTAAAGAGAGTGAAGAGTACAGGCAAAAGAGCAGAATTCTGGCCATATATACCTTACAATTTGGTCAGTTATCCTTACGTGAATCAAGCGTATGACAAACGGGCTCCTGCGGGTTACGTTAAGAACGTTGTTCAAGCCGTCTCGGCCCCAAATGCTACTGATGAACGGATGACTTATCTATTTAGTGATGATAACCCTAATGCTTGTTCGATCATGTGACTTGCTATATTTAGTAATTATTTTGTGTTGGATGTCTTGTTACTTGATTGTTTGCTTTAGTGTTATGAGAAGTACATCTATGATGTGTAGAATTATTTTTATATGAAATTTCTCATGTCTAGTAATTAAGATATAGTTTTTGGGCGTGTACTATACCTGGGCTCGTGTAAGTGAAATTATCAATATATGATGACATATTCGGTGATTTCAGTTCCGTATGATAGACCTTTTACAGTTTTACTTTATTAATTACAATGTTTTGTACATTAATTACATCAAAAGATTAGACTTATTTTTCTTTAATTAACCCGCACCATTTTCGGTATGATCGAATATTTTTAACAATATACCAATAACTCAAAACACAAGCTAGATAACATTTGAGAAGGATGAAACGAAGGCAAATTAAAACATCTCCTTGATATTTCCAGCTCTGAATGTTAAACTCCTTTTTTTTTTCTTTTATAAGTGAAGTATAATGATTCAGATGATAATATAATATGTGGATGTGGCTAATTAAAGTGGTCGAAACAAGCAGTAAGACATAAAGTGCTAATAATAATAATAATAATGGTACCATATCGATAACTTAAAAGTGGTAAGATCGAATACTATCGGACTAAGGATAGACGATAAACTTTGAATCTTCAAAAGGTGAAAAATGAGTTGGATGGTGGTTACTGTATATCTTAATGATAAAAATAATCAATTTCTGGTCTTACTGTTCTTATCAATAAACTTTTGTGATTCTTCAGAACATTCTACTTTACTTTCTTTCACCATCACACTTTGTCATCAAACCATTCAATGCAAGGATCAAAACTTAATATTGATCGTGTTTTATGCGGTTAACTTTATCGACGAGGGACAATAACATGCGTTTAGGTAGGCATCACGTAGTGCTTACCTAATATTCATTTCAATAAATCTTTGAGTGCACAAATCTTACGCTTATGTGACACCAAAATTCGATCAGAATGATTCTTCAAAGTAGAGAGGAAAGGAAGAATGGAGGGTTGGTAAAAAGTCAAATCCACATAACCATTCAAAAGGGAAAAACATGATGTTTGAGAATCTCTGTTTTGGTTAGAAAGAACAAGATTCTTGGTTGCCACTTTAACCCCACGTAAGTTGATGGGAACCCTAAAGCATTATTGTTGCTCCATTGTCTCTTGAACTTTACCCTTTCATACTCTATTGGAGCTGCCTGTTAGTACAACCTGAGTCAACATGCATGAAGTTAAACAGACTAGCGTTGGAGTAAAAAGGTTACGATCTAAAACAGTGTGACATATTAATAACATGATTAAAAATGTGTTCAAAGTGATTCAACATATTTTAACTTTAAGTTATTGTATTAAAATAACTAATAGGTCGTCACGACATATTTTTAGGACTCGCTTATTAAAATACATAGTTTTATAAATAATTAATAATAGAGTAAATTATATAAAATGATCTTTCTCTATATAACTAATATTTTCACTTTTCAACCTTTATTTTTATTAACTACGCTAAACAACCTTTATGTATATTATTTGTTTCATATTTGATTTTTAGTATAACGGTCATTAATTTGCATCGTTATGTTAGGCTATGGTTATCATTTGAGGGTAAATGTATAAAAGAACATACAAGCGGTATAATCAAAAAACAAATCAATGTATTAAAATGATATGATCGGTAAAACCTTGAGATCAACCAGCAACACCTCAAACAAAAAATGATTGCACCGTATGATTTTTTTTGTTAATAATAAACTTAATTTTGTTGTTCAAAAAAAAACTTAATCCATAAAATAAGAATGCAGGCTACATGAAGTAATTAAAATAAAAACATATATTGTAATAAAATTTTCACAGAACTAGCATTCTAGTTTGAATAAAAGCATCTAAATAGCTTCACGTGCCTTGCATTCTAATTTTGTATATTACGTTTATTATTGATGTTTAAATCATGTGATACAATAAATTTTTATATAATTAACTTTAAAAAATGATGCTAAAAACATATAAAATTTGTTGGAGTACTTGTCAGTCTTAACGTTTTATTGATCATATTTTCTTACATAACTTCATGTGCCTTGCATTTTAACTTTTATGCATTAAGCTTATTATAGATACTTAAATCATGAGACAGTAAATTTTGATAAAACTATCTTTAACAAAAATGAGGTTAAAAATTTATAGAATTTGTTTGCGGTTCTACTCATCCCTCACAACGTTTTAACGATCATATTTCCGGAATATGTCAATTCATTTTTGAATTATGCCGCTTGAATGTATTTTTACACATATACCTTCATATGATAACCATATGACTTAATTAACGATGTAAATTAATGACCGTTAAACTAATAAAGATGAAACAAACCAGTTTTATAGTGTAATTAGTAAATATAAGAGATAAAAATAAAATTAGTTAGAAAAATAAAGATAATTTTCTGTAATATACTATTAGTAATATTATAACTACAAATGGATTGTATTGTTCGATAACTTTTAATGTTTAGTAAGTCATGCTAATCTTCGTGCTACATGTTTAGCAAAATAAGGATCATTGGTGTTTAAGAAAAAGATACATCTAGTTTTACTTGTCTATGTTTTAATTCGTGGTTATGTTAAATGTGTAATGACCTAGCATTTATAGATTACAATATCAAGTGAAAAAAAAACTCAAATAATACAAGAAATACTAGGATGTGAGAACACCATGATGATGGATACAAATCCTATCACATGAGAATATTTGAAGAGGATAAATAGAACTTTCTCCTTTGTATTTCGTTATGTGTGTTTCCTTTTCTAAAAGTTTGCTGAGGGTAAAAGAGACGAAGGTTATGTGTGATAGGCCACCCGAGGGGAGCTCACCTTAGGTGGATCGAGCTTAAACGATGTAAACTCATTTGGTATTTTAAGCATTTGATTAATAATATCCGTTTGAGTTTTTAAACGTCCGTTGATATCACACATGAACACATACGTCTAAAATTTAAGTATCAAGTGTAACAATATGTGGATCGTGATGATGACTTTACAAAATGCATCCTTTAACATTGGTGTTATGTTATATGAGTCCAGTCAAACATGACTCGTTTAAAACATCACGACTTGTGCCACCAAGTTGATGTACTAACACTAAAAATTAAAACACCTTCATTGAGAAAGGTATTTGTCGGCAATCCTTCAGAGAAGAGTCAAATTAATTAGTGATAGTTTGTGGTGAAACTGACAGCGAGTAGTGATATCATTGATGAAGCAACATTGATTTTATCAATACATTAAGATTTAGTAAAAACTTATTATCGCATACTATAGCATGTCATGAGATATTAAGAACCTATCATGGCTTGTTGGACCAAAAGAACCAATGAGCCAGATCAGAAAAACCTCTAAGTCCTACATGACATCACAACAACTGCTGAAGGCTTCATCAGCAGTTTGACAAAGACTGAAGACTCAACAGCTGAAGATCAAAGATCTGAAGAACAACAGCTGAAGATCCCAAGTACTGAAGACAAGTACTGAAGTCTGAAGTACTGAAGAATACAAGTACTGAAGACTTCAAGTACTGAAGACTCAAGTGCTGAAGATCAATAGCTGAAGAACTGAAGAACTGAAGATCAACAACTGATGCACAAAGTCTGAAGACAAAGACTGAAGACATCAGCTGATGATAACTACTGAAGTCGTCAGCTGATGAAACATCTGAAGATCAAAGTCTGAAGACCAAGTGCTGAAGCTTCAGAGTTTGTCACAACAGCTGTGATGGTTTTACTTTTCAGTAGTTGTAATTTTGTTTCAGTAGATTGTAAACTACTGAAGAGCTTGTTCTTCAGTAGTTGTAGTTCAGTAGTTGTAAACGACTGAAGAGTTTGTTCTTCAGTCGTTGTAATACTTTCAGTAGTTTCTTTTCTTCAGTAGTTTGTAATAAGTTAGAACACTTAGCATTTTGTAAGAAGATGTCAGTTGTTTGACATCTTCAGTAGTTTAGGTGTTCTTTTAGTAGTTTGTTAATAACCGTTTGATGTCACTATCAAGTGACATCAGCATACGTCATTTCTGCCTATAAAAGGTAGATGACCTAATTGTAATCTTAGCCGAAACGTGTGATTCAACAGAAAACACATTTTTCCAGAATTGTTCTCTCTCTCTATAATTTTACTGTTACATGCAAAATCATTTGTGTTCTTGCTTATTTGTTTAATTCTAGTGCTAAATTCGCTGCGAATACAACCTAATTGATCAAACCAGAGGCTGAGATCCTGTCAAAATGTATCAGAGCTGGTTAATCATTGATCGATTTCACTATTGATCATTGAAACTGCTCTTTTGATCTCTACGTTTGATCGAATTAGCAATTTGCAAGAATTAGCTATAGAGATTGAGATTCTGCTGTTTCGGGCCGTTAAACTTGAGGTTCTCTGTGGTTTTGAGCTACATTTGTTTTGTAAAACTTGATTTTGACTGAAAACTAAGATGGCGACACCAACGAACGATCCTCACAATACTGGTTCCTCAACCAAGCCTCCGATGCTTGTGAGGAACGAGTATAACATATGGCAACGTCGTATGCTCCATCACTTGTCTGTCAACAGTTCTGGTTGTTGGAAGTCAGTGGTACATGGACCACACATGCCTATGGTGAGCGTTCCTGAATCAAATGAGAAGGTTCCGAAGAAACCTGAACAATATTCGGATGAAGATCTTAAGCTGTTCGAGATTGATGCTGAAGCCCATGGATTTTAGCTACGGCAACTCCAAATGAGATGTATTCAGGGCTTTTGCATCATGAAACTGCTCATGATCTCTGGGTTGCTCTGAAGGAACAATTCGGAGGAACCAATGAGGTTTTAGCAAACATAAGGGAAATCCTCGCCCAACAATATGAGACATTCTCTCATAGGAAGGGTGAGACTCTGACTCAACAGTATGAGCGGTTCTCATGTTTGATCTCTGAGTTGAAGATTGTCAAACAAGAGTACTCTAATAGCCAATGAACAACATATTCCTCATATCACTGCCTGAGAGATGGGACACTTATACCATTGTCCTACGCTCCAGTGCAATTCTGGATACTCTATCTCTCACCTAACTTCATGGGAAACTGCTCACATTTGAGAGAGAGACAGAGCAAAAGAGGAAGTTGTCCATCTCTGGCAAGCTCACTAATGACTTTGTCACTGGCAATGCTGCCTTGATAGGTCAGGAGTCGGAATATGCTGCATCAGAGAGTGCCTATGATGAGCATATTGATTTCTCTACCAACTCTGAACATGCTTTTGTTGGTGTTAATAGTAGTCAGGAGGTAGCAGTGATAATCTGTGCTTTCTGATGGAGGACTTGAAGGGCATTCCAGATGATGATCTGGAAGAGATGGATATTTTGAGTCAAATGGAAATGATAAATATCAGATCTCAAAAGTTCTATAAGAGAACTGGCAGGAAATTTCCTGGTCTCTCTGGCAAAACCAAAGATGGTTTTGACAAGAGCAAGTTGAGGTGTCACAAGTGCCAGAGGCATGGACACTTTGCTAGAGAGTGTAGATCAATCTGCATCCTTTGTGACCTTTCCAAGCAATAGCTCACAGCACAGAGGGCAACATTCCTCCAGTTCTGGCCATCCATCACCAGCACAGGCATCACCTGCTTACTTTGTGCCTCAGGGTCATATGCCATACCCATACCCCTGCTACTATGTGCCTCAGCCCAGTCAAGCTCAAGCACCTTCTGCTCAGCCACCACATGCTCTTCCTGAGCCTCAATGTTCCCAATCTCATCATCAAACCCAACCTCAACAACACAGCTTCTTCACCCCAGGAGTTGTTGACTGGAGTAGTTTACCAGATGATTTATCTGGTCAGGAACAACTATTCCAAGGTGCTGGTCAACATGGTGGTGATAATCCATTTGGGAATCTTGCTCTAATGGCCTTTGAGTCTGCTAATGGGTCATCATCCAATGCTTCATCACAGGTATCTTCTGAGGCTAAAGCCAAGCTTTGTTCTGATTCATGCATAGCAGCATTTGCTTCTATTAGAGAGGCAAATGTGGCTTTAATTGATAAAAACTTTGAGCTAGAGCAAACCATTTCTGAAAGAAAAGGTGAATTTGAGGCTGTGATTAATGATAAAAATGATGAGATTTATAAGCTTAAATGCCAAATAAAAGATGATAAGGCTAGGGAAGATGTACTTCTAGAGAAGTACAGAGACCTCAAGGAAACTCTTGCAACCACCCAAGTAGAGTGTGATCAATAGGTGCAATCCTGCAAGGGTTTTGAAATGCTTCTTAGTAAGCAATCAGCTTCCAATGTGAAGTTTGGAATTGGTTATAATCACACTGCTCCTCCAACAGATTATACTTCCAGAGCAGAAGTTGAATCTGATGGAGAGAGCAATAACCAATCCTTTTCATCATGTGACCTACTATCTAATACAGCATTATCAGAAGTAGAAGTCAGCATTCATTTCTCACAGAACCAATCAGTTGATGCTAAAACAGCTGATGGTTCAAATGTTGAATGTCACATGATCAAAAAGTTGATCAACTCAGGTGTTGTCTCTAGAAGTACTGAAAGTACTGGAGAGCAAGCGATAACACCTGAAGTTCAAACCTCAACTACTGCCAACACTGAAGAGAAGAAAACTGACAGTAGAAAGGGTTTAAAGACAACTAAAGAGGATGTTAGGAAAGAAGGTACTACAAGGAAGAAAACTGCTAGTACTGACAGCAAACAGCTGAAGAACAAGTCTTCAGCAGTTTCATCCTCTTCAGTTGATGATCAACATAAGATGAAGAAGAAGCCATGTGAGATATGTGGCTTGTTCAATCATCTTACTGATAACTGCTAGTACAAAAGGGGTTCCAAACTCAAACACAAAGAGAAAATTAAAGAGCATATGAATACAATGAAAAATGAGTTTGAGACCAAGTTTGTACTAGCAACATCAAAGCCTGAAATCCCTAAGCCCAAAGCTAAATCTAAAAAGATGGTAGGGGTTACTCAGGCAATAGCTGAGGTTGCTCAAAAGAAGATGGTGCAATATGGGAATCCATCATCTGCAAGCCCTAATATGTCTGAAGAGCTGAAAGCTTTATCACAAAGTCAGACACAACTTGTAATGATGGTTCAGCATCTAATGGGAAGAGTCAACCAAATAGATGCTCCTGTGTTGAAACCACAGAAAAGGAAATCCAAGCCAAAGGGTTCCTCTTCTACACCATCTCCTTCACCTCAGACTGTCACACATAACAAACCTGTTAGTGTTACATCTGTTGATGAGAGCAGACCCAAAACCAAAAAGGTTTGGGTCTCCAAAACTAACTAATCTGTTATGATGATTGCAGGGTTCTTCAACATGCCATAGAAGCATCTGGTATGTAGACAGTGGAGGATCCATGCACATGACAGGGAGCAGCTCTCTTCTTAATGACTACTCTCAAGGAAAGAAGGGATTTATTTCCTTTGGCAATGATGCAAAGGGTTACATCACCGGAAAGGCTTTGTTTCCAATGGGGAAATAAGGTTTGATGATGTTAACCATGTGGAGAATCTCAAGTACAATCTCTTGAGTGTCTGTCAAATGTATGATAAAGGCCATGTTGCCCTTTTCACAAGCCAGAACTATCGGATTCTGTCATCCAAAGTTCTAAATTTGATTGACAAGGTGTTGGATGAATACACTCTCTTGAAGGCCAACAGGACAGGAAGAGTGTATGCCTAAGATCTTTCCAAAAAGATAGATCTAAAAGGCCATCCTTGCCTATTCTCCAAGGCCTCTCCTCAAGAGTCTACTCTATGGCATAGAAGGCTGGGGCATGTTAATTTCAAGAACTGAATCAGCTGATAAGCAATGGTTTAGTAAGAGGATTGCCTTTGAAGGAGTTCAAGTGTGAAGACAACTGCACTGCTTGCTTAAAAGGAAAACAACACAGAGTTTCATTCCCTCCAATAGAAGAACCAAAGTCCACTGGCTGCTTGCAACTCCTGCATATGGATCTTTTTGGTCCTGTCAGGGTGATGAGCATGGCAAAGAAGAAATACTGCCTGGTAATTGTGGATGATTACTCCAGGTTTGTATGGACTTTCTTCTTGCACTCCAAAGATGAAGCTGCCAAGGCTATTATGAACTTTTTGTTATTTGTGGAAAAGCAGTATTCCTTGCAGGTCAAGTGTGTGAGGAGTGACAATGGAACAGAGTTTAGAAACCACACACTTGATGACTTCTACCTGTCTATGGGAATTTAAAGGCAGTTTAGTATTCCGAGAACTCCTGAACAGAATGGAGTGGTTGAGAGAAAGAACAGGACTCTCATTGAAGCTACAAGGTCAATGCTGGCTGACTCAGGATTGCCACTAACCTTTTGGGCTAAAGCTGTCAACATAGCTTGCTATGTGCAGAATAGAGCATTAGTGAATCAGAGGTTGATGAAGACTCCTTATGGAGTACTTCATCATTTGGCCCCTCTGATTTCCTTCTTTAGAGCCTTTGGGTGTCCATGTTTCATTCTCAACACTAGCAATCCACTCCATAAGTTTGCTAGTAAGGTGGATGCAGGGTATTTTGTTGGTTATTCATCAACTTGCAAGGCATACAGAGTTTTCAACTGTAGGACAAAGATGGTTGAAGAAACTCTGCATGTCAAGTTAATAAATCTCCAAAGGACAAGATTCCATAAAACCCTGTGGAGTTGTTTGATCTGGACATACTGCAATATGTTCCTTATCAACCTCCAGCTGTTGCGTTTGTCAACAGTTCTCCACCTGGTGGTACTGATGATGATGTAGCCAGTACTCACCTTCTCAGGTTTAGTGACAACCTGCCGGAGTCCACTAAACCTGATGCTCCTGTAGCTTCAGCAGCCCCATCCACAACAAATGTTGATGAGATTTCTGCATGCTCCACTTCATTTGAGCTGCCATCTCCTACATGGTTTCAAGAATCTTCATCACCATCTGTTGCTGCTGAAAGTCCTACAAACACTTGCACTGATATTATAGTCTATCAAGAGCTGAAGAATTACCCCACATCTCAAATCATTGGTGATATCAATGCTGGAGTTTCAACCAGGAATCAATTGTCCAACTTCTGCTTCTATGCTCTCTTCATCAGTCAGCAAGAGCCAAGGAACTATCATGTTGCACTCAGAGACAATGGATGGGTTGAAGCAATACAACTTGAGCTTCTTCAGTTTAGAAAACAGCAAGTGTGGGAGCTTGTTCCTTTACCCCAAGGTAAGTGTGCAATAGGAACCAAATGGGTATTTAGGAACAAAACAGATGAAAAGGGCCAAATAGTTAAGAACAAGGCCAGACTGGTTGTCCAGGGGTTTGCACAAGAGGAAGGCATTGATTATGATGAGACCTTTGCCCCTGTAGCCAGACTGGAGGCAATTAGATTGTTCTTAGCTTATGCTGCCTTTCACAGTCTTAAGGTTTATCAAATGGATGTCAAAAGTGCCTTCTTATATGGTAAAATAAAAGAGGAAGTTTATGTGTGTCAACCACCAGTCTTTGAGGACAATAAACATCCTGATTGGGTATATAAGCTTGATAAGGCTCTTTATGGGCTGAAACAAGCTCCTAGAGCCTGGTATGCGACACTATCAACTTTTCTTCTGTAGAATAAGTTCACTAGAGGCACCATTGATAAAATCTTATTCATAAATACTATAGGACAGCATAAGCTCCTTGTTCAAATTTATGTAGATGACATCATTTTTGCATCCTCTGATCCACAGTTGTGTGATGAATTCACAAAGCTCATGAAGCAAAAGTTTGAAATGAGTGCTATGTGGGAATTACAGTTCTTTCTAGGTTTGCAAATCAAACAAAGGGCTGATGGAATCTTTATTCATCAGTCCAAATACACAAAAGAGTTGTTGAATAAGTTTGATTTACAAACCTGTAAGCCTTGTTCTACTCCCATGAGCAGCATCACATAACTGGATGTAGATCAGAAAGGTAAAGCGGTTGATAAAACCCTTTACAGATGTATGATTGGGTCCTTGATGTACCTTACAACTTCTAGACCAGATATCATGTTTGCAACATGTGCCTGTGCTAGATTACAGGCTACACCTAAAGAATCCCATTTGATTGCAGTCAAAAGGATCTTTAGATATCTGCAAGGTACCCAATCACTAGGTCTTTGGTATTCAACTGGACATTCTTGCAAATTAGTTGCTTTCTCTGATAGTGACTATGCAGGATGCAAAGTCACTAGAAAATCCACTTCTGGTGGTTGCCAATTCCTAGACAATTGTTTAGTTTCTTAGCAGAGTAAGAAACAAACATCAATTGCTACATCCACTGCTGAAGCTGAGTACATTGCTGCTGCAAGTTGTACATCTCAGGTACTTTGGCTTCAGAACCAACTCTTGGATTATGGCATTACAGAGACTAAGACTCCATTACTAATGGATAGTGCTTCAGCTCTTTGCATTGTTAAAAATCCAGTCCAGCACTCTAGGACCAAACATATAGAGATCAGACATCATTTTATAAGGGATTGCTATGAAAAAGGTCTGATTGATCCTAAGTGTGTGCCTAGTGCTGATGAGCTTGCAGACATCTTTACTAAGCCTTTAGATAGTGCCACATTTCAAAATCTGGTACTAAGGCTTGGTAAGCTACAGCTTGAATAATTTGACTAATACTGATGTTCTCAGTTCACAAGTACTGATGAGCATTAGTATGCAAAGGTCAAATATAAGTACTGATGAGTAATTTAGTCTTCAGCATTTTCACAACTACTGAAGACTAACATGCTTCAAAGTACTAAAGTACACTATTTGTTGAAAACAACTGATGTAGTTACAACTACTGATGTGGTTATAACTACTGATGAACAATTTTCAAACAAATAAGTACTGAAGAACAAATTTTGTTCACAAGTACTGATGTGTAATCTTACACAAGTACTGAAAGACAAAATTTGTTCACCAGCTCTGAAGAATAATTTATCAGCACTTATGAACATCTGATCATAAGAGCTGAGGAATAAAATATTCACAAGAGCTGAAGGGCCAATGAAACATCTGAAAGTCATCCAAAGAGCTGATGAGTAAATGTGGAGGTCAGAATGAAACAACTGAATTGACGGAAACAACTGATGAGTAACTTTACTCTTTAGCTGATACCTACATCTGCTGTTTCATACCCAAACAACTGGACAAAACCATGTCTTCAGTAGTTTCACAACTACTGAAGACCAACACCAAGTCCTCAGTTGTTTACAACTGAAGCAAAACCATGTCTTCAGTAGTTTATAACTACTGATGTCAGTAGTTTACAACTACTAAAGGCTAACACCAAGTCTTCAGTTGTTACAACGTCTGAAGATGAAAACCATGTCTTCAGTAGTTTATAACTACTGATGACTAACAACAAGTCTTCAGCCGTTTACAACATCTGAAGGACAAAACCAAGGTCTCAGTAGTTTCAACTACTGAAGACTAACACCAAGTCCTCAGATGTTACAACCACTGAAGGTTCAAACCACGTCATCAGTAGTTTCAACAACTGACGACTAACACCAAAACCTTTAGTAGTTTTCTTTCAGCCTTTGCCATACCCTATAAATACCCAACCTTCAGAGCTTTTCATTCTCACTTGACCTAACTTTCAAAAACCTCTGAAACTTCCCATACACCATTAATGGTGACCATGCAACTCAAACCTCGACACAACTACATCGCATACCTTACGAAATCGCCATTCTGGTCAAAATTCCACCATGCCATCGATCTGATGATCGACTCACCCTACCAAACGGCCTTCCTACCACATCCCATCATCTACGCCGATTCATTATCACAGTTCTGCATGAATATCACCATCAAAACTGGAGAGAACGATGGCGAGGTCTCTCTCCGGTCGTCCGTGAACAACCACCCAGTGGTCATTACTCCAGCTACAATCCGACAAACCCTAAAGCTGGAGGATGCCACTTTCCCAACCTCCTACCCCAAAGGCACCCTTGATCTCTCTTTCACTGCCAATGACTATCAGGGTGACCTCTCTGCCTCCACTTTGTTGAAGAAACATTTCCCAGATCCTCAACGCCTTATATTTCATATGGTGAATGTTTGTCTGGCCCCGAAAACATCTTCATGGGACCAGATGTCGACAAGGTGGCAACATGTATTGTTTTCTATCTTTGAGAAACAACCTTTAAACTTAACTGAAATAATAATTTTGGAACTCAAAGACGTGGCCTCAAAACCATCTGCAAACTGATGGATTTTATATCCTCGGTTTATTATGGTCATGATCGAAAGCCAGCTTAGTTTTGAGGGACTTGTTGGCACTGGGGTCCCTGCCATGGCTGTTTTAGCTGAGGTATACTCCAGGCACAACTCAGACCAGACACTCAAACAGGCTGCCAAGCTGTGAAAACCCACGCAGCTGGAACCCACAGCCTCCACCTCACAATCCAAAGTCCCCACCAAACCCAAACCCAAAAGAAAACCCAAAAAGGCTACTCAGGGAGATGAGTCCCCTGAGGATGCCCCTACAACACAAACATAGGAAGTGACTGCTGGTCAGATTCTCCCAGCAGTCACCACGACTCCACCTACCACCACCGCACAGGTTTCCTCTCAACAGGAGCCTGATGTAACCATTTCAGGGGCTGCCACAAATCTGGAATCTTTCTCAATTGAGAAGATTGCCATTGAAAAGCACATTCCTCCGCATGTGCACTCTGCTTCTAGCCCATCACCACTAAAACCGCCCAACAAAGCCCTACCCTAATAATCGCCAAAGTGTTGACCCATCTAAACACTCCACCCTCTCCCCAGAAACCAATTATCACTGGGGTATCTCCAACCGAAGAGAGGGTGGACACAAGTGTTAGTGGGAGCCCACAACATCGAGAATTACATATCTCATCTCCCAGTGTGGCTAGGGAGATAGGATATTCTAGTGAGGCTGCCACTTCCCCTGCATCAACATCTGAGCAGGGAGAAGCTGGTACCATCAAGAAGACCTCACCAGAGGCAACTGCCGATGATGGATCCAATCCGGAGGCTGGAAGTCCCCAGTACCAAGACAAAGGAGCACATGCAACTACTGAGCCACACTCAGTGCATGTACATCCTGACACTGTCAGGAGGTCAGGTGATTCAGTGCAAACTGATGATGACCTGAGCTTCTTCTTCGATGTGGTCGCTCAAAACACCATCCTAGAGGATGATGTTAGCAGACTCAAAGAGCTGCTAGCCAAAATGTCTCAGGATGCAAGTCCATCTGCCACCATAAACCCACAGATGGCACCTTCACCTGAAGGTCTCACAAATACTCAACCACTCCCACAAACTCAGCCACCTGCCTCTGCTTCTGGCACTAGTTCTCAGGAACAGAACCCTCCTGAGCAACTAGTTGCTATCTTCCAAAAATCCCTGCCTCTCATCACACCAATAATCACAGACATTGTGATGAAAACCATTGATGAGAGGCTTCCCTCACAAATACAACCCATGGTGGAGGTTGCTGTCGCTAAGGCGCTTGCTGATAGTCAAACCCCAACCAATGCACCCAAAAAAGGGGAGACATCAGTGCAAGTCAAGAGGAAGAGGGTAAATGAGGAGAAAGAAGTAGGGAGAGAGGAGGAAAACGAGAGGGAGAGGATTGAGGAGACTGTGAAGGTGAAGGGGAAGGAGAAGGTGAGGGAGGAGAGAGCTGAACAGATAGAAGTGGCTGAAATCCAAAAAGATTTCAGTGTCACTTATAAAAAGAAGAGAGGAGAGAAGGAGGGAGAGAAGGTAGAGAAGGTGGATACTGATCTAGCAGTCCTAGTCAAGGAGGCTGATGCTGAGCATAGCCGATCAATGGACTCTGTCATTGATCAGCTGTTCAGGCAAGGCTTTGACATGGACACTGCCATGCTAGATCAGGAAATTAGGAAGATGGAGATAAAGGAGATAGAATACCGATGGACCACTTATAGCCAAGAGGAAAGAAAGAGACTCGAGGCTATGAGTAGGTTTATTTCGAAGTATCTGGGGAGACCAGTCCTAGATGTGAAGGCTTGGACCAGGGATAGAATCTTGGCTATAGCCACCAAGATCTGTTCGGCTGGTGATTTTACCAAGGGACTGGTCGCAGAAGCCCTATCTGAAGCCGATGCTGGGAACAGGACCTTACTAGTCAAACAGACTAAACCTGCCCTTATCTCTAGGTTGCTAGCAAAGCCTGCCCAAATTCCCACACCAACAACCCAAACACAACCCACAAAACCAACCCCTTCACCATCAAAACCCATTGCCGATGATCCACCCTTGCAGAAGAAGAGAAGGGTGTTGAGGCTGCAAGAGGAAGAAGAAGAGGAGGATGAGGAGGATAGACTGCCTCTTTCTGCAGTCATACCCTTACCTAAAGCCAATCCTAAACCCATCACTCCTACCTTATAATGGATGTTGTGAGGGTAATGATATTAGAAGAAGAGCAGCAGAAGCTTCATGATGCTGAAATGCTGAAATCAATAGACCAAGCTTATGCTGCTTCCTCATCCATTGTAAATATGAGGAAAGAAGCTTTGAGACTTCACACTCTTAGGCAAACCTTCTAATATCAAAGAGAGAGTGAGGACTTGGCCTGATCCTAGGGTGGCTCATAGGATTAAAAAGACAGATATACCAGTGAGATACAAGGGACAAGTTAGGAGGATCGTAGATGAAGTGATCACAGTGGCCATTGTAATTCTACCCTGTGAGATTGTAGAAGATTTCAAGAAAGCCTATGAGACTAAACAGCCACCCCAAAAGATGTTGGAAAATAGGGTGGTCAGAAAAGGATTAGTCTACAAGAGGCTTGAGAACTTCAGGAAAGATGAGCTCAATCTGTTACTTGAGGGCATTCACCCAGGTGAATTTGCCTACATACAGATAACAACAGTTGAGCTCAAGAATGGTAAACAGGCCAAGTATGTTTCAGAGCTGTATGGCCGTGAAGGATTGTTTGATCGTAAGGCTGAAGAGCTTCCCATGGAAGAACAAATTACATTCCTCAGAGCCTACACCCGAGAATCCTACAGGCTCATACATGGGAAGTAGGTCTCATGGATAGGACAACAGCCTTGTGTCCAGTTCCCCAAGACAGGGTTCCCATCCATACTATGCCAATCAAATCTCAGAGACCTCTTCCCAGGCCAGTGCTTACATGGGTCATCTTCTAAGCTGATCAAGAAGGAAAAAGACCAATCATTCTGCCATCAATAAGTGGGACCAATAAATTGCTTAGAGGTTTTGGCTGTATTGGTTCAGTGGGAGTTTGTTGGACCAAAAGAACCAATGAGCCAGATCAGAAAAACCTCTAAGTCCCACATGACATCACAACAACTACTGAAGGCTTCATCAGCAGCTTGACAAAGACTGAAGACTCAACAGCTGAAGATCAAAGATCTGAAGAACAACAGCTGAAGATCCCAAGTACTGAAGACAAGTACTGAAGTCTGAAGTACTGAAGAATACAAGTACTGAAGACTTCAAGTACTGAAGACTCAAGTGCTGAAGATCAATAGCTGAAGAACTGAAGATCAACAACTGATGCATAAAGTCTGAAGACAAAGACTGAAGACATGAGCTGATGACAACTACTGAAGTCATCAGCTGATGAAACATCTGAAGATCAAAGTCTGAAGACCAAGTGCTGAAGCTTCAGAGTTTGTCACAACAGCTGAAGAAGTTGTCTTCAGTTGTTGTGATGGTTTTACTTTTCAGTAGTTGTAATTTTGTTTCAGTAGATTGTAAACTACTGAAGAGCTTGTTCTTCAGTAGTTGTAGTTCAGTAGTTGTAAAGACTGAAGAGTTTGTTCTTCAGTCGTTGTAATACTTTTAGTAGTTTCTTTTCTTCAGTAGTTTGTAATAAGTTAGAACACTTAGCATTTTGTAAGAAGATGTCAGCTGTTTGACATCTTCAGTAGTTTAGGTGTTGTTTTGGTAGTTTGTTAATAACCGTTTGATGTCACTATCAAGTGACATCAGCATACGTCATTTCTGCGTATAAAAGGTAGATGACCTAATTGTAATCTTGGCCAAAACGTGTGATTCAATAGAAAACACCTTTTTGCAGAATTGTTCTCTCTCTCTATAATTTTACTGTTACATGCAAAATCATTTGTGTTCTTGCTTATTTGTTTAATTCTAGTGCTAAATCCGCTACGAATACAGCCTAATTGATCAAACTAGAGGCTGAGATCCTGTCATGGCTCATTAAGACATGTAAAATTCATTCATTAAGCCTCTATGGTCCATTACAATCTGATAAAATTCTTTGAGATATTATATAACCTATTTAAGGTTATCATGAGCTATTGGGGAGTTATCATGATGTTAAAGACCAAATATACTTCAGTAAGATGTGTATAACCCATCATAAATCATTAAAATATATGAATTAAGCGCATGATCAACTCACCACTACTTTTATAAGGGTGTGGGTGGGGGGCATCAATGTCGTGAGCCCACGGTGAGGTCCAATGCCTCGTGGTAACACCGCCGTCGGTCCCCACACGACGCTATTTGACCGTTTCATGACATCCCCAACGCGGGGTATTTCTTCTCTGTTTTTATTGTTGCAAAGAGCCCTTAGGCTCCCCCACACCGCCTGAAAAACTCGACATGAGCACCCCTTCCTCCAAACAGTGTGGTGCGAGGCAGTGTAACATGAAAAAATATGATCGATGGTTATGTGGTGTGGTGTGTATGGTGTGAGCACCCACCCACCCTTAACAACCTGATAATATTTTTAATGTTTAAATAGTTATAAATATACCATGAAAAATATTTAAATGTTGTTGGAAAATCCCATGCATATCTGTGAGTGATTAGGAACCCACAAAATCTCCAAAAGAGAAAAGAAGAAAACAGAAGAAAAATAAGAAATTATTTCAACTAAAAATATAGAACTAGATTTAAATGGAGAAAAATCAACAGCGATTACGATCAACATTAGTCGATTTTTCAGAAATCCAAATGGATTTAAACAAAACTACAATATATATTTATAAACTTGCGTACATGTATGACAATGTAAATATATCCTGCCTTGGCCTGGCCTGGATGCAAGGATCGGAAGTTAGGGTAGACAAAGGCAGCATTGTGTTCCCAGGGAGAAGTGGCATCAAAACAAAACCCTTATGGAACTGTCACTATAAAGTAGGTCAAACATAGGGAATTAGGAAAAGAAGTCATCTGAAAAGGAGAAGTTAACAACTTATATAAAAAAAAGATAAAACCTAATAGCAAGGGAAGATAGAGAAAGGGAAGAAAGAACCTTGCCTCATAGTGAAGGTGAGAATTCCCTAGGGATGATCGTAGGGGATTATAAATAGGAGAGCGTCATTCAAAGGTAACCATTCTGACACCGATACTTCCCTCGATAATTAGAACCTTATAACACCTAGCTGATTCTTACGCCAGAGGTGGATCGCAGGAGACCTCTCCTGCGGTGAGCCTATCGGTTTTTTCCTTTGTCTACATTACCAGGCATGGCTCATCCAACCATCCTCCCTGACTCTCTTGGAGCAATAAGTAGCGCCCACCATGGGCTCACTTATGTAAAAAAAACACTTGAAGCGACACCCTGATTATTCATCTTTGCTTGTGTTCTCTTGTCTTATTGTTAGGAGAGTCACGGTGGAGGAAGGAACCCTTCCCACAAAAGGTCAGACGTCTCATCAGTCACCAGATTCACCGTCTGTCATAGCTAGTATGATACAGCTTACTCTCGAAGGAGTGCGAGAAAATTTCGCAAGGCTACAAAAAACAACTATGTTCAAGAAGAGCGCCTTAGAGGTGTAAGGGTATGTTGTCACATCCCGGCGGAAGCGTGAAGTGTTTTGAATGTAACTCGTTTGTTCAGAACGCATCGATTATAAGAAGTCAATTTTAACACATCAAAACACATCATAGCATAACATAATACATTAATTTATCTTAATTTAGGATTACATCATATATAAGTGATCAAAATTTGACATATTCCTATTACAAACATATTATTTAGCTACTACATCTTCAGAGTCGATGGAAATGAGCGTCCACTTTAACATTGAAATCATAGATGTTAACAGTCAAGTTCACACAAACTCTTCCCACAACTTCTCCCCAACCATTGTATACATCAAAAGGGAATTCTATATTATTAGTCATGGTTACCTGAAAAAGCATACTCAAAACGGTCAACATAAAGTTGATGAGATCATAGGTTTAATTTCAAACAAAATATTTTTGATGCATCAAATACAACCAAACCTTACTTAATAATCTGATAATTCATAACTGTCATAACATAATTTATAAAATTAGATAATATAGCATCATAACACTCATCCTGTTGGTGTAGAAAATATTTTCCTAAGTAGCGTTACTTATATTATCCAACGGTTCCACATCCGAATTAATGGTTGTAACATAAATGACAGTAATTCTTAAAAATTGCATCAATCATAAAAACAGTATGTTTTTTCCCCTAAAAGGCTTATAGGAACAAAAATGGGGCTATGAGTCTCACCTTGATTCCTGCGATTAACCTATAAAATCAATTTATAAGTTAGAAAATTTTCTTTAAAATTTTCAGTAACTTAGAAAATAATAGTCAATATAATTACTCAAAATTTTCACAAGTTTAATAGTAACCTTATCAGATAATATCTCTAAAATTCTATCTTCCTATAAATTTTAGATAATTTGTTAGAATTTAATACAAACTTACCATAAATCATTAAAAATAGCTACTACTGTCCATAAATTCCCAAATTTTTCCATAATATTATTCCAATAATTAGTATCACTTCATAAATTTTCTGATCTCTAACTCGGAGTAGGTATTTTTCTATAATTTTTCAAATAATCTAAAAATTTAGAAAAAATATCTATAAAGCTCCAAAAATTATGAAACTTATACATTCTGTTGGGTTCTAATGATCATAATTTAGGTGAATTTTTAGATATTTATCATACTGTTGAAGTATTTCTTTCGATTTTTCCTTTACAGATCATATAAAAATACATATCTTAGTCATACAGATCATATAAAAATACATATCTTAGTCATAGAAAGGAATTAAATTACAAAATTAATTCCGGAGATTCTATAATATATGTGAATCATTATATAATTTTTATAGAATTTTAGGGGGTTCTTTTATTCTATTTGATAATTTACTTTCATTTACTTTAAATAATTTTTATAAATTATTTTGCTCATTATATTTTTACCAAAATTTACAGAATGATAAATCAATATTTTTCTAATAATTTTCCAATGTTAATTCCTACAATCACAGTTAATTACATACCAAACCAAATTTAATAAATTTGCATGTAAATTCTCAATCCTTTATTGGTAATCTCTTTATATAACTCCTTGGTTACCAATTTTTATTTATTTCTTTCAGGGTTATAAAACTTTTCTTATTGGCTTTTGACATGTTTGTGAGATTTTGTGAAAAACATAAATATTTAATCATAAGGGTTGATTATATATGTGTTGTTTAATTACATATATATCTTTGTAATCTTAATTAGTTATGGTTTAGAAAATGAACCTTGATTTTTGATAGGAGAAAAGATTGATGATGTTGTTTCTTGCTATGAGAGCCGAGCGGTTTGATGATGGTTGTGGTTGATGATGATTATTTGCAAGTCGAGGGAGAGAGTGAAAGATGGTAGTTATTGGTTGTGATGGTGGTCGAAGGTGGTGATGATGGTGATATTTGGTGATGGTGGTTTGAGAGCCGAGAGATGTGAGGTTGGTTGTGGGTTTTAGTCGATGGGGTGGTGGTGTTTCAAAGAAGCCGAGAGATGGAGAGAGTGTTTAGAGATGTAGGTTGTGATGGTTTGTGGTTTTATCGGCCGAGGGTTGCAAAATATAACGGAGTGTTTATCATTTGATCTTCTCTAGACTTATGTGATGTCTAGTTTAGGTTTGCAAGGTGGCATGCTTAGGATAGTGCTAGGTGTTTAGTTGCTAGGTGGCAGTTTGCATGGTGGATTAGTGTATGGCTAACTTAAGTGTCATACTCTAGACTTAATAACTTTACTTAGTCACTAAGTTGAGGGTTAGTCATAGGTTTAAGTGCTTGATCGGGTTTGGTTTAGTTGCTTGATGAACTGAGATGTATAACTTTAATGTTTAAGAGTCTAGGGGTTTTCTTAGGTTTATTTTTGATGCTAGGTTACTTTTGATGTTTATATTATGATGTTTAGTTGGGTTGTAATATGATTCATTTGGTGTTATAATGTTGAGGTATTTTGATCAAATAATACTTTGGTAACAAAACTTATTCATGCATACGTAAGAAAATATGCATACATAATTCTTATGCATGCAAGCATGCATACGTAAATATATACATGCATAACATACATACATGTAAGGCTCTATAATATATATATATATATATATATATATATATATATATATATATATAATTACTAAAACACATAATGTTCATAAAGTGTTAGTCAACTATACTTAATAATGTAATATATATATATATGTATATATATAAGTTTCTTAAAATATTAACTTGTCTAACCTTTATTTTTAGGGTTGTTATATTCTCCCCCTGTTAAAAGAACTTCATCCTGAAATTCATTGGAGAGGAGTTCCTAAAGTCGAGTAGAATTATTCTGATTATTAATTCTGAACAAGTGAGGATATTTCTTTTTGATCTTATATTCTCTTTCCCACGTATATTCTGGTCCTTTCTTTGCATTCCACTTAACTTTCACTTTAGGAATTCTATTCTTTCTTAATCTCTTCACTTCCTTGTCTATAATGGCTACTGGTTCTTCCATAAAATGAAGTTTTCTATCTATTTTGACTTCTTGAATTGGCACTTTTAATGTCTCATCTGTTAGACATTTCTTTAAGTTGGATATGTGAAAAGTGTTATGTACTTCACTCAGCTCTTGAGGTAAATCTAACTTATATGCCACAGGGCCAATCCTATCAATGATTTTAAATGGACCAACATACCTAGGGTTTAACTTTGTTTTCCAAATCAGAAAATTCCTTTTGTAGGTGATACTTTTAGATAGACCTTATCTCCAACTTGAAATTCCAATGGCTTTCTTCGCCTATCAGCGTAGCTTTTCTGTCGATCACGGGCTTCTTTCAATCTATTTTTAATTTCACTGGTCTTATCAGATGTTTCTTGTATCAATTCAGGGCCTGTAAGTTGTCTGTCACCTATTTCATTCCAACACAAGGGTGATCTACACTTTCTCCCATACAAGGGTTCAAATGAAGCTATTCCAATACTAGAGTGATAACTGTTATTGTATGAAAATTCAATTAATGGTAAGTGGGTATCCCAGTTACCACTAAAATCTATAACACAAGCTCTTAACAGATCCTCTAGAGTTTGTATTGTTCTTTCACTTTGTCCATCAGTTTGTGGATGATAAGCTGTACTTATATTCACTTGAGTTCCTAAGGTCTTTTGTAATGTTTGACAAAATCTTGATGTAAACCTACTATCTCTGTCTGATATAATTGACGCAGGTATTCCATGTCTAGACACAATTTCTCTTACGTAAGTTTTGGCTAGTCTTTCTATTTTATAATCTTCTCTTATGGGTAAGAAATGAGCTGATTTAGTCAATCTATCCACTATAACCCAAATTGTGTCGTATCCATTTTTGGTTCTTGGTAATTTGATTACAAAGTCTATAGTAATCTGGTCCCATCCATTCTGGAATTTCTGGTTATTGTAAATATCCTGAAGGTTTTTGATATTCAACTTTTACTCTTGAACAAATATCACATTTTTCCATAAATTCTCCGACTGATTTTTTCATGCCTGGCCACCAATATTGGCTTTTCAAGTCCTTTTATATTTTATTATTTCCTGGATGCACAGAATATCTTGACTTATGTGCTTCTTGTAGGATAATTGTTCTAAGCATGCTATTGTCTGACACCCAAATTCTTCCTTTGAATTTCAGGATTCCATCTGATTCTTCATCCATATCTTTTAATTGTTCTTTTATCTTCAACATATCTTCTTTTTGGGCTTCCCGAATTTGATTTAACAAATCTGAACGTAATTCCATTCTCATGGCACGCACTCGTAATGGCTTAATCCTTTCTTTTCTACTTAAAGCATCAGCTACTACGTTTGCTTTTCCTGGGTGATACTTGATTTCACAATCATAGTCACTTAGTAGCTCTACCCATCTCCTTTGTCTCATATTTAACATCTTTTGATCAAATATATGTTAGGACCGTGTACGTACGGAGTACTAACTGATTCTGCACGAATACCAACACAAATAGTGCGGAATCCTATTTGATTGGCGATCCAATCAGGGAGAACACAATTCAGATCAATCTAACGATTAATGAAACGTTAAGAATGATTGAGAACTATCAACTGTGATCTATGAACTTGGAACAGGTTTTCTTCAGCCTCTAGACAACTAGGGTACGATTATGTGCGTAGGTATTCGAATTCTCTTGTTTTCCACGAATTAAGTGGCATTTATAGGTTAAGGTTTGTCAATCATGCGACTGAACCATTAGTATGGTTCAGTCGTGCGACTGAATCATCCGATTGGTTCATACGCACGACTGAAGGTTCAGTCGTGCGATTGAGCCAATCTTATGTCTCAATCGTGCGACTGATCCAGTCTCCTAGTTCAGTCGTGCGACTGGTCCATTAGCATGAAGTGTTCATGCGTATGGTCCATTCGCATGAATACTTCATACGATTCACAAACCTATATAGTCAGTTCACTATAAGTCATCACACACTAAACAATAAAATATTAAACATTATAAGCATCAACCACACATTGTACTTCATTTATACCTATTCAATTACATATATGTAAGACATGAAAGACATTTTACCTTGAGCTCCTAAACTAGGTACATATGTATCAACAAACATGTATGTATGGAGTACTAACTGATTTTGCGCGTATACCAACTCAAATAGTGCGGAATCCTATTTGATTGGTGATCCAATCAGGGAGAACACAGTTCAGATCAATCTAACGATTAATGAAACATTAAGAATGATTAGAGAACGATCAACTATGATGTATGAACTTGGAACAGGTTTTCTTGAGCCTCTGGACAACTAGGGTACGATTATGTGCGTAGGTATTCGAATTCTCTTGTTTTTCCACGAATTAAGTGGTATTTATAGGTTAAGGTTTGTCAATCGTGCGACTGAACCATTAGTATGGTTCAGTCATGCGACTGAATCATCCGATTGGTTCATACGCACGACTGAAGGTTCAGTCGTGTGATTGAGCCAATCTTATGTCTCAATCGTGCGACTGATCCAGTCTCCTAGTTCAGTCGTGTGACTGGTCCATTAGCATGAAGTGTTCATGCGTATGGTCCATTAGCATGGTCCATTCGCATGAATACTTCATACGATTCACAAACCTATATAGTTAGTTCACTATAAGTTATCACACACTAAACAATGAAATATTAAACATTATAAGCATCAACCACACATTGTATTTCATTCATACCCATTCATTTATATATATGTAAGACATGAAAGACATTTTACATTGAGCTCCTAAACTAGGTACACGTGTATCCACAAACTCCCCCTTGGACCTAGTTTACTTCATTGTCTAACATTCTTCATCAGCTCATCAAAAATCTTATACTTCTCCTCTCTTGTAACTCCGGCATTTAACTCAAACGTGAAACCGAGTCTTATAACATTTTGAAACTGGAGGGTTTGTATAATGTCTTGTGAATCATAAAACAGTGGCTACTTGTATAATGTGTATACATCATCAGCAGACAAGTTAGTCAGCCACATTAGGTCAAATTCCCGATTAGTATCAATTTGGCTCTCTTTTTGCAAGACTATAACAGCTTCACCTGTTCTCCAATCATAGTACCACCACTTGAAGTGTGGAGTGAAGTCCTGTGGCATTTCCCTTAGAGGGATTCTTGTCATTGTATGTGGAGGACTCCACTTCAACACTACCTTAGGCTTTCCTGTAATGGAATCAACTTCAGACCTTCTGATGTACCTCGTCGGTTGTTGAGGTCTAAAGTTAACCCACCTGGTGTGGTATTCTCTCCTTAATGCAGCCTAAAACCAGCCTGACTTCTTTCTCGGGTCAGAATATAGCAACTTTAAGCATGCCAGCTAGTTTAAACATATAGCAAAGAGTTAAAGATGAGTTCAGGGAGACAAGTAACAAAGTTTAAACATTTACAAGGCAATCCTAAGCTAAGGCATCAAGGAGCACATAGGAAGGCATAACATTATGTAGCATGCAGACCATATGTATATTTATAAGAATATGAATATCATTCTATAAGGTTCATGCATACGCTATAGTCTAGGTCACCATTTCTAATAACCTAAATCCCTATAGTTATAGGCTCTGATACCAATCTGTCACACCCCAACCTTGACAGCGGAATCGTGGAGATGTGAGGGTTAAGATTGTTCACAGCCACATAACGCTATATTTAAATGTAAATATTAAAATTAGAAGTTTCAAAAGGCATTACAAACATAAGTCTCAAATATGAAAAGTTCAAACATAACATAACAAAACATAATTCTTTTATTCCATCAACTAGGTCCAAATCCTAGATTATTGCAAGCTTCATTTGATCACCTTAAACTTGGGCATTTCCTGAAACATGATAAAAATACAAGGTCAACTAAAAAGTTGGTGAGTTTCCAAGGTTTTCATACATATTATAACAAGGTTACAAATAGCAATTCATGTCATAGGTTATAAGTTAGTAAGGTTATAGAACACATATCGCTACAACCAAACCTCGACTTGTTGACAAGTATATATGATTGGCTAAGTGTATTTGGTTCCCATGATGAACAAGCATACGTCATCAGGAGCCGGCAATACCTCGGCATTAGCACCAAATAGGCTTGTCAGGCCCAAAGATCTAAGACGTCGCCAGGCTAGCAATAGTTAATGATTGTAAACAAATTATGTATCTCATATAATCACTTACAACACACAAATAACCATGACAAAATATAAAGATGAATTGCAAGTGCTTTACAAGTCTCAAATGTTTATAAGTGTATGATGTATAAGTATCATGCTTCACCCCAAAATAGTGTGAAAATCATAAAAAGGGGGCAAGGAAACTCACATGAACAATAAGTACAAGTATGATGACTAATAAGAATAATAATAAGCGTCGTTCCAACGTGAATCGTCACAAGACACCCAAATATATATATACATTCACAAGGTTAAAGTTTTAATAATAAGTTTAATGTTTTAACGTGAACTAGGGTTTTAGGTGGAATTTGGGGATTTTTATAAGTATGTTAAATATTTTAATAAAAAATTTACCACTTATGTGTTTTAATAGAAAGCAAATAAAATATACTAATTGTACATCTTTTTGTACATAGAAATGCAAAGGAAAATTATTTGTAATAAAATTTAACTATAAGTTGGAAAAAACATTCATAACTTTTAAAATAATCATCATTTATAAATATATATAGATATTGTTGAATGAATATTTTACTGATTTAAGCCACCATTTAAAGTCTATTTTATAAGAAAATAAACTAAATATATTATTTATCTAGACTATTTAATAAAAATATTGAAATATTTTATTAAATAAATTTACAGACAATAATGTGGTGTCTAAAAATTTAATAAGTTTATAAATCATTTTTTTATAAATAAATATATTTAGTTATAATATTTGTAAATAAATTTTACAATAAAACGTCAAAAGGTTTTACAAGGATAAATTTACAGAAAAATATTTAGATGATTTTAAAAATATTAGAAGTTTGTAAAATCATTTTCATGTTTATTAAAATTTTTCTATAATTAAAATTAGGCTTAAAAAGGCTTTAAAAAATTGCATGAGGGTGCCCGGGTTCGAACCCTGGACCCCATATTGAAAGTGCAAGAGTCTTAACCAGTGAACCATAGGCCTCAGGCGCGATATGAATTGGTTTTTCATTCTTAAAACAAGCCTTAAACAAATCCCCAATTTCCCAAGAACCCTAGTTTCAATTGATTCCATAATGAAACACCAGTCGATGTTGTTAATAAAATTATGGTTAGGGCTTCCATTCATCGACCAAAATCGAGTATGTATATATGTTTAATTACCTGATTCGATTTGAAATGGTGCTTGGAACGAACGAAGAACAAACCAGCGATAGAAGGTTCACAATTGATGTGTAATAGCCGATGATAATCCAATTAAACTTATGGACAGCTTCGACTGATGTTCTTGATGCAAAGCCCTATGTTGATTTTGGTTTAAAACGTTTGAGAGAGGGGTTTTGATTTAAGTTGCAGGTTGTGTTGAAGGTGATGATTGAATTCGATGGTTGTGTGTTTCTCAGGTGCAATTGTGTTTGTTAAAAGTTTAGGATCAGTTAAGCGATCGATTAAGTTCCAATTAATTTGATTATTATTGTGTTTTAGTGGTTGAACGCTTTGGTGATTAAAGGTATCGGCTAAACGATGATTCGAGTGGTAACCAGTGTTTTAAACGCAATTAAATCATGCTTTCAAGTTCGAAACATGCATACGAAGGAGTTTGGACGGTTTGATTTGGTTAAAACGGCTTAGTTTGGGTGTTTAACCCTCGTCGGAGTGTGGCCGGACTCCGGCCGGGTCCCTCGCCGGAAATACGGGCGGTTAAGGGGAAGACTTGAGTTCATTTCAAAGTTACACAAATGGTCCCTGTGTTTTAATACTTTGTTATGTTATGCAGAAACTTTATATCCAAAGTTTCTAAGTTGACAATAAGACCCCCTTGAACATAATTAAGTTGTAACATGTTAACTTTTGTAACCTATTATTATTATCTTTATTATCATTATTATTTTTTTATTATTATTATTATTATTATTATTATTATTATTATTTATTTTCTATTTTTTATTGGTATTACTATTATTGTTATCATTATTATTATTACAATTTATTATTATTACTGACATTATTATTAGTGTTATTATTATAAAATTTATCTTTCATTTTAATAGTTACACTGACAGGATCTCAGCCTCTAGTTTGATCAATTAGGTTGTATTCGCAGTGGATTTAGTACAAGAATTAGAACAAACAAGCAAGAACACTAAGATTTAGCAATAAAAACAATAAGTTATAGAGAAAGATGGAAGTTCTGCAAAAGAGAATATTTCATTCAATTGCATGCTTCGACAGCGGCTACAATTAGGTCGTTATCCTTATATAGGAAAGAATGACGTCAGCTGATGTCACTTGACAGTGACATCAAACCGTTATTAACAAACTACTGATAACAAACTAAACTACTGAAGATGTCACAATAGCTGACATCTTCTTACAAAATGCTAAGTGTCAAACTATTACAAAAACTGAAAAGAAACTACTGATAACTACAATGACTGAAGAACAAACTCTTTACTATTACAAAAACTGAAAAGAAACTACTGATAACTACAATGACTGAAGAACAAACTCTTTAGTTGTTTTACAAACTACTGAAAATAGAAAAAGAAACAACTGAAAAAGGAAACCATCACAACAATTGAAGAATACTTCTTCAGCTGTTGTGACAAACTCTGAAGCTTCAGCACTTGGTCTTTAGACTTTAACTTCAGATGATTCATCAGCTGATGACTTCAGTAGTTATCATCAGCTGATGTCTTCAGTCTTTGTCTTCAGTCTTTGTACATCAGCTGTTGATCTTCAGTACTTCAGTCTTCAGCTGTTGATCTTCAGCACTTGAGTCTTCAGCACCTGAAGCTTCAGTACTTGAGTCTTCAGTACTTGATGCTTCAGTAGATGAGTCTTCAATACTTGAAGTCTTCAGCTGTTGATCTTTAGTTCTTTGATCTTCAACTGTTGAAGTCTTCAGTCTTTGTCAAACTGCTGATGAAGCTTTCAGCAGTAGTTGTGATGTCTTGTGGGACTTAGAGGTTTTTCTGATCTGGCTCATTGGTTCTTTTGGTCCAACAAACTCCCCCTGAACCAATGCAGCCAAAACCTCTAAGCAATTTATTGGTCCCACTTATTGATGGCAGAATGATTGGTCTTTTTCTTTCTTGATTAGCTTAGAAGATGACCCATGTAAGCACTGGCCTGGGAAGAGGTCTCTGAGATTTGGTTGGCATAGTATGGATGGGAACCCTATCTTGGGGAACTGGACACAGGGCTGTTGTCCCATCCATGAGACCTACTTCCCAACTATGAGCCTGTAGGATTCTCTGATGTAGGCTTCTAAAAACATCGCTTGTTCCTCCATGGTAAGTACTTCTGCCTCACCTTCAAAGAATCCTTCAGGTCCATAGAACTCTGAGATGTATTTGGCCTATTTACCACTTTTGAGCTCCACAGTTGTTATAGCCCTATAGGCGAATTCATTAGGGTGATTACCCTCTAAGAACAACTGGAGCTCATTTCTCTTGAGATTCTCAAACCTCTTGTAGACTAATCCCTTTTTAACTATTCTATTCTCCAACATCTTTTATGGTGGGAGGTTAGCCTGATAGGTTTTCTTGAAATTTTCTATAATCTCCCAGGGTGATATTACAATAGCCAAAGAGATCACTTCATCTACAATCTTTTAGATTTGGCCATTGTATCTCTGTGGAATGTCTTTCTTAATAATCCCATGAGACACCCTGGGATCAGGCCAAATTTTCACTTTGTCCTTTTCAAATTGAAATGTATCCCTTAAAGTGAACAATCTCAGAGCTTGTTTCCTCATATTCATTATTGATGAGGAACCAGCATAGGCTTTATCTACTCTTTTCAGCAGCTCATCATCATGTAGCCTATGCTGTTGTTCTTCTTCAAGTTTAACCTTCACTGCTTCCATCCGTGAGGCAGGAGTGATGGGAGTGATGGATAAAGGTTTGGGTTTAGGCAAAGATAAAACTGCAGAGAGAGGCAGCCTATCTTTTTCCTCGTCATCCTCTTCTTCTTCTTCTTGTAGCCTCAACACCCTTCTCTTCTTCTTCAAGGGTGCATCATCGGCTATGGGTTTTGATGGTGTAGGAGTTGGTTTTGTGGGTTGTGTTTGGGTTTGGGTTTGTGTTGGTGTGGGAGATTGAGCAGGCTTTGCTAGCAATCTGGATATGAGTGAAGGTTTGGTTTGTTTTGCTAGCAGAGTCATGTTCCCAGCACCGGCTTCAGAAAGGGCTTCTATGACCAGTCCCTTAGTGAATTCCCCAGCCGAACAGATCTTGGTGGTTATAGCCAAGATGCTGTCCCTGGTCCATGACTTAACATCCAGGACTGCTCTCCCTAGGTACTTCGAAATAAACCTTGTCATAGCCTCAAGTCTCTCTCTTTCCTCTTGGCTATAACAGGTCTATCGGTATTCAATCTCTTTCATCTCCAACTTTCTTATCTCCTGATCTAGCATAGCAGTGTCAGTGTCAAAGCCTTGCCTAAACAGCTGACCAATGATGTTGTCCATTAATCGGCTATGTTCAGCATCAGCCTCCTTGACAAGGACAGCTAGATCAGACTCCCTCTCTTTCTCTCTCTTCTTCTTCTTGTAAGTGACATGAAAGTCTTTTTGACTTTCAGCCACTTTAATCAATTCGGCTCCCTCCTTCTCCTTCCCCTTCACCCTCTCAGTCTCCTCAACTAACTCCCTCTCTTTTTCCACCTCTACCTCCACTTCTTTCTCCTTCACTTCCTCCTCCACTCTCTTCCTTTTAGCTTTCACTGATGTCTCCCCCTCTTTGGTTGCATTGGTTATGGTTTGACTATCAGAAAGCGATTTGGCCACAGGAGCTTCCACCAAGGGCTGTATTGTAGAGGGAAGCCTCTCATCCAGGGTTTTGATCACAATGTGTGTGAGCATGGGTGTGATGAGAGGCATGGATTGTTGAAGGATAGCTGCTAATTGCTCAGGGGGGTTTTGTCCCTGAGAACTAGTGCCAGAAGTAGGGGCAGGTGGCTGAGTTTGTGGGAGTGGCTGAGTGTATGTGAGGCCTTCAGGTGAAGGTGCCATCTGTGGGTTAATGGTGGCAGATGGACTTGATTCTTGGGAGAATTTGGCAAGTAGCTCTTTGAGCCTACTCACTTCCTCCTCAAGAATGGTGTTTTGAGCAACTACATCAAAGAAGAAGCTCAGGTCATCATCAGTGTGAACTGAATCACCTGACCTCCTAACTGAGTCAGGATGTACATGCGCTGAGTGTGACTCAGTGTGCGCATGTGCCCCTTGGTCTTGGTTCTGGGGACTTCCAGCCTCCGGATTGGATCCATCATCGATAGTTGCCTCTGGTGAGGGCTTATAGATGGTACCAGCTTCTTCCTGCTCATGTGCTGATGCAGGGGAAGTGGCAGCCTCACCAGATTGTCCTATCTCTTTAACCACACTAGGAGATGAGACATTTGATTCTCTGTGTTGTGGGCTCCCATCAACACTTTTATCCACCCTCTCTATGGTTGGAGTTTTCCCAGTTTTGATTGGTTTCTGGGTAGAGGGTGGAGTGTTAAGATGGGTCAACACTTCTGCAATGATTAATGTAGGACTTTTAGGGGCGGTTGTAGTAGGAGATGGGATAGAAGCAGTATGCACATGGGGATAAGTGTGCTTTTCAATGGCAACCTCCTCAATTGAGAAAGGTTCCAGATGTGTGGCAGCCCCAGAAATAGTTGCATCAGGCTCCTGTAAAGAGGATGCCTGTGCGGTTGTGGTAGGTGGAGTCGTGGTGATTGCTGGGAGAATTTTGCCAGCAATCACTTCCTGCCTTTATTGTGCAGGGGCATCCTCAGGGGACTCATCTCCCTGAGTAGCCTTTTTGGTTTTCTTGGGTTTGGGTTTGGTGGGGACTTTGGACTTGGAGGTGGAGGCTGTGGGTTCCAGCTGCGTGGGTTTTCGCAGCTTGGCAGCCTTTTTCAATGTTTGGTCTGTGTTGTGCCTGGAGTATACCTCAGGCAATACAGCCATGGCAGGGACTCCAGTGCCAACTAGTCCCTCAGCTTGTAGCTGGTTCTCTATCATGGTCATTATGAACCATGGATATAAAATCCAACGGTTTGCAAAAGGTTTTGTAGCCATGTCCTTGAGTTCCAAGAAAATTATTTCAGAAAAGTTCAGTGGTTGTTTCTCAAGGATAGAGTATAATACCTGCTGCCACCTTGTGGACATTTGATCCCATGATGAAGTCTTCGGGGCTAAGCAAACATTTACCATGTGAAAAATGAGACGTTCAGCGTCATGGAAATGTTTCTTCAGCAGGGTAGAGGCAGATAGGTCACCCTGATAATCATGATGTGCAAAGAAAGATCAGTGGTGCCTTTGGGGTATTCAGTGGGGAAGGTGGCATCATCCAGTTTTAGGGTTTGTCGGATGATTGCGGGATTGATGACCACCTTATGGGTATTAACGAATAACTGGAGAGAGACCTTGGCATCGTTCTCTCCAGTTTGTACGGTGACGTTCGTCCAGAACTAGGTAAGCGAATCGACATAGATGGTTGGATTTATGAGAAATGCCGTTTGGAAAGGAGAATCAATCATAAGATCGATGGCGTGATGGAACTTTGTCCAGAATGGTGACTTTGTGAGGTATGCGACACAGTTGTGTCGAGGCTTTAGTTGCATGGTCGACATTAATGGTGTATGGAAGGTTTCAGAGTTTTTGAAATTTTAGGTCAAGTGAGAATGAAAAACTCTGGTTGGGTTGGGTATTTATAGGGTATGGAAACGGCTGAAAGAAAACGACTGAAGGTTTTGGTGTTAGTCATCATTTGTTGAAACGACTGATGACGTGGTTTTAACCATCAGAGGTTGTAACATCTGAGGACTTGGTGTTGGTCATTAGTAGTTGAAACTGCTGAGACCTTGGTTTTGTCATTCAGATGTTGTAAACGACTGAAGACCTGTTAGTCATCAGTAGTTATAAACTACTGAAGACATGTTTACAGACGTTGTAAACAACTGAAGACTTGGTGTTAGGCTTCAGTAGTTGTAAACTACTGACATCAGTAGTTGTGAACTACTGAAGACATGGTTTTGCTTCAGTTGTTTGGATATGAAACATCAGATGTTGGAATCAGCTGAAGAATAAAGTTAATCATCAGCTGTTGTCGTCAATTCAGTTGTTTCATTCTGACCTCCACATTTACTCATCAGCTCTTTGGCTGACTTTCAGCTGTTTCATTGGCCTTCAGCTCTTGTGAATATTTATTCCTCAGATCTTGTGATCAGATGTTTATAAGTGCTGATGAAATAAATTATTCTTTAGAGCTTGTGAACAAGTTTTGCCTTCAGTACTTATGTGTAAGATTGCACATCAGTACGTGCGAACAAAATTTGTTCTTCAGTACTTATTTGTTTGAAAATTAGGCATCAGTAGTTATAACCACATCAGTAGTTGTAACTACATCAGTTTTTTTCAACAAATAATATACTTCAGTACTTTGAAGCATTTTAGTCTTCAGTAGTTATGAAAATGCTGAAGAATAAATTACTCATCAGTACTTATTTTTTGACCTTTGTGTAACACCCTCAATATCATAACAATATAATATAATATAATAAGGAGGGTGCTACTAGTTGGGTTATTATAACAATTCAGAGACTACAAACGTAGCGGAATTTTTGTATATATTAAAAACTGTTTACATCGTTAACCATATTTACAAGACTTTAACCGACATTTCAAAACTTTGTTAAACTTCAAATACATCATTCCCAAAACCCAACATTTGTGGCCAGTATCATACACCATAACCGGAAGCTAACTCTGTGGGGGACCATCACGAGCACCTCTATTACTACCTGGCATGCATTAGAAAACAAACACAAAATCAGATAAACTGGTGAGTTCTAACTTACACCACATTTCAATAACAACAACTCATCAACTGTTACCACACCGAATGATTCACACACACATTCATCAGTCCATTTATTTATCCCAGTATTGATATGCATATCGAATACCCACAAGGTATTTATGGACATCTTTTTATCGATTTTAATTTGGTGGGTGAAACCTCCACCTCGCGCGTTGACGGGTCAAACCTCCGTCTATAGTTTGGTGGGTCAAACCTCCACCTCGTGCATTGACGGGTCAAACCTCCGTCTATAATTGGCGTTGACGGCTCAAACCTCCGTCTATAGTTGGTGGGTCAAACCTCCACCTCGCCATTCACCACAATTTACCCATGTTCAACTCTTATTCACATTTTCTATTTATTTATATGCATGCCAGTGCCCGATTTTGTCAAACAATATTTATCAAACGGCATTAACACATAAAAAGGGCAATTAGAACTCACCTTAATGTTTCCAACAAGTGGTTATCAATCCAAATATGCTAGGGTAGTTAAAACTTCTCTTTCTCAAAGCAAATCTAAAACAATAACCCTAACTTAGTCAAATTTCCCCTAGCTGACCACTTCACACGACTAAGGCTATGCGACTGGACTCATTCGTACGACTGAACATATGACTGAGCTTAATCGTACGAATGGACCATACGACAGAGGTGCGAATGTGCAATCACAGGGTTTGTGCGAATGACCTCCATTCGTGCGATTGGTGCATGCGACTGAAATTCAGTCGCACGTTTGAACAATGCGATTGACTCAGTCGCACGAATGGGTCATGCGACTGGGCTCATTCGCCTGAAACGGATCAGCAGCTGTGTTCTTGACATATTTGATCCAAAAACTCGAGTTTTAACCATTTGGATTATACCATATTCATAACAGAACCTATATACTTCATTTACAATCGTTTCAGGTCCTTATTTCATCAAATATCACAAAACTAGGATCTGAACCCTCACTTTTCAACTTTAACAGAAAGATTAAACGAAAACCCAGATTCAAAACATGTTTTTGGATCAATTTTAACCACCCACACAGCTTAACATATTCAAGAATCGATCCGTACCAAGCAAAACTTACCAAAACGGAACTAGTTTGATCAATTTGGGCAAGAACAGGGTGTTTGGGTTCGAGAGGAGCAAGGGGGTGAGGTTACAGCAGATAGAATCTGCTTTTAACACCCTTAACCGCCCTACTTATCCTTCATGCCTATTTTTAGCCGACATACTCAATCGCACGATTGGACCCATTCGCACGGCTCAATCGTACGACTGAGCCCATACGCCCGTCATTCGTGCGATTGAGCTTCATTCGCACGTATGGCATGCGACTGAACACTAAATCTAATTAAATATATAATATTGAACTTTTGGATGATACAAGTCTACCCACCTTATTTAGGGTTTCGTCCTCGAAACCTGACTAAAACAAATGAGGGTAGTTTCGTCTCATCTCCTCTTCTGGCTCCCAGGTTGACTCAGATCCTTGGCGATGTGCCCACTGCATCCGGACTAAGCTAATGCTCTTATTTTTAAGTTTCTTCTCTTTACGATCCATAATGGCCACAGGTTGTTCAACATAATTTAGCTTCTCATCAACCTCAATATCATCTAATGGTACATATTGAGTTTCATTAGCTAAACACTTCCGTAACTAAGAGACGTGAAAGGTTGGATGAATAGCACTTAATTCTTTTGGCAAGTCCAACCTATACGCCATGTATCCTACTTTCTCTATTATTCGAAAAGGTCCAATAAAACGTGGACTTAACTTGCCCCTCTTTCTAAATCGAATCATACCTTTCCATGGAGAAACTTACAACAAAACGAAATCCCCAACTTTAAATTCCAATGGTTTTCTTCTACGATCTGCATACGATTTCTGCCTGCTTTTTGCTTCTCTAATACGATTTCTGACTACTTCAAA
This sequence comes from Flaveria linearis, assembly GCA_024085815.1. Classification (NCBI taxonomy): domain Eukaryota; kingdom Viridiplantae; phylum Streptophyta; class Magnoliopsida; order Asterales; family Asteraceae; genus Flaveria; species Flaveria linearis. Next base: position 37,208,864 of record CM044012.1, read on the forward strand.
CTTTGCCATTGTTTCTTCAACTATTTCACTATTCCCCAATTCACGTTGCCCTATATCTCCCCAATAAAGTGGAGTTCTGCATTTTCTTCCGTACAACATCTCAAACAGGGACATTTGAAGGGTAGCTTGATAACTGTTGTTGTATGCAAATTCAGCTAAAGGAAGATGACTATCCCAGCTCCCTCTAAAATCAATACTACATGCCCGTAGCATATCCTCCAATATCTGAATAGTTCTTTCACTTTGACCATCTGTTTGGGGATGATAGGCTGTACTAAAGTAAAGTCTAGTTCCCATGGCTTCGTGAAATTTTCTCCAATACCTGGAGGTAAATCTGGCATCTCTATCAGACGTGATACTTTTCGAAACTCCATGCAATCTAACTATTTCTTTAGTAAAAATATCAGCTAATTTTTCCACCGAGTAAGTTTCCCGTATTGGTAGAAATAAAGCACTTTTGGTTAGATGGTCTACCACTACCCAAATAGTATCATAGCCTTTTGGTGTACGGGGAAACTTCGTTATAAAATCCATAGTCAGATCATCCCACTTCCAAACTGGAATAGCTAATGGCTGCAATAATCCATAATTTTCTGATGTTTAGCTTTCACTTGGGCACAAGTCAAACATTTATTTACATACTGCATCACATTAAATTTCATCCCTGGCCACCAGTAATCACGCTTTTAAATCTTGATACATTTTAGTCATGCCTGGGTGAATGGAATACCTAGATTTGTGAGCTTCAACTAGTACCCTATCGCGTAAAGCCAACGGAACCCACATTTGACCAAACCTGATTTTAACACCATGACTATTTTCTTCTAAATATTTTCTTGACCAACCATTCTTTCTCTCTTAATATTTTCTTCTTTTAATGCTTCCAGTTGGGCTTCTTTCAGCTGTTGCATAAAATCAGGAGTAATCACAAGTTTATACGCTTTAACCTTAATCGGTTCGTACTTCTCCTTTCTGCTCAATGCATCAGCAACCACATTTGCTTTCCCGGGGTGATACAAAATTTCACAATCATAATCTTTGATTAACTCCAACCATCGCCTTTGTCTCATATTCAAATCTTTTTGCTCAAAGAAGTATTTCAGGCTCTTATGATCAGTAAAGATGGTACATCTCACTCCATATAAGTAATGTCGCCATATCTTAAGAGCAAAGACTACAGCTGCTAATTCTAAATCGTGGGTTGGGTAATTGACTTCATGGGTCTTCAACTGTCTAGAAGCATAAGCAATAACTCTCCCATGTTACATTAAAACACACCCCAATCCCTGATATGATGCATCAGAATATATTACTAAATCATCTACACCTTCTGGTATTGCTAATACTGGGGCTTGTGTCAATCGATTCTTCAGTTCCTGAAAAGCAGCTTCCTGTTCCTTATTCCATTCATACTTAACGTCTTTTCGAGTTAATTTCATCAACAGAGAAGCAATTTTAGCAAAATCCTGAATGAATCTCCTATAGTATCCTGCCAGTCCTAAGAAACTACGAATTTCTGAAGGACTTTTAGGAATCTCCCAATTCATCACGGCCTCAATCTTCGCAGGATCCACCAATATTCCATCCGCATTCACCACATGGCCCAAAAATTGCACTTCTCTTAACCAAAATTCATATTTCGAGAATTTTGCATACAACTTATTCTTTCTCAAGGTTTCCAATACTTGTCGAATGTGACAAGCATGATCTCCTTCGTTCTTAGAATAGATCAAAATATCATCTATAAACACAATTACCGATTTATCCAACATCGGTCTACATACTCTGTTCATTAAATCCATGAATGCAGCAGGAGCATTCGTTAATCCAAACGACATTACCAAAAATTCATAATGCCCATATCGCGCACGAAAAGCTGTGTTTGGTATGTCCTCTTCTCTTACCTTCAACTGATGATACCCGGATCTAAGATCTATCTTTGAGAACCAATTAGCACCTTGGAGTTGATCAAACAAATCGTCTATATGAGGTAATGGGTATTTATTCTTGACAATTAGTTTGTTTAGTTCTCTATAATCTATGCACATTCTCAAACTGCCATCTTTCTTCTTTACAAACAGAACTGGAGCACCCCACGGTGAAGAGCTGGGTCGGATAAAACCCTTGTCTAATAATTCCTGTAATTGCTTCAGAAGTTCCTTCAGCTCAGCCGGTGCAAGTCTATAAGGGGTTTTAGCGACAGGTTTTGCTTCAGGTACTAAGTCAATTCTAAACTTAATTTCTCTATCAGGAGGTATACCCAGTAGATCCTGAGGAAATACATCGGGGAAATCACAAACCACTGGAACATCTTCTAATTTCTTCGTCTTCTTAGCAGTATCAACTACATATGTCAAAAATGACTCGCAACCCCTACTCAATAATCTCTCAGCCTTAATCATAGATATGACTTTCACCATACTATCATGTTCATCACCAAAACCGTTTCCAAATTACCATCCGGTGCTCGCAACACAATCATCTTTCTTTTGCATATTATCTGAGCCTCAAACGTAGATAACCAGTCCATTCCTAATGCTACATCAAAACCTCCTAATTTCATCATATGTAACCTAGCAGGAAATTTTACACCTTCTAGTTCAACAAAACAATCATCTATTACCTCACTCACAACTATGAATTCATGAGAGGCAGTCTCTACTGAAAAAGCAACATCTAACTTTGATGGTCTAACTTTTATCAAGGCATGGAATTTTATTGATATGAAACTCCTATTAGCCCCCGAATCAAATAAAACTCTAGCAGGTACATTATTAACAAGAAACGTACCCGACACAACATCCGGTAATGCCTTAGCCTCCTCCGTAGTCATCGTAAATGCTCTCCTCGCAGTACCGCTATTACCACTTGTACTGACTTTACTCGATCCTCCCACTGCACGAATAGGAACCGGTCCAGGTCTAAGTTTTGGACATTCAGATTTAATATGTCCCATCTCCCCGCATCCATATCACCGAAGTTCTGGACATCTAGAAACGAAATGTCCAGGTTTCCCACATTTACGACATGTCGGGTGGTTCAATCTACATTCTCCTCTATGAAACTTCCCACATCTATTACACCGAGGAGGGGGACCTACAAAACCCCTAGCATTAAACTTTCTCTTCTGCGGCCCACCTTGTCCATACCTAGGCCTAGAACTCAGTGAAGCTTCCTGATGACTAACCACTTCTTCTTTCACCACAGGTTTCTCAGACTCAGCAACTTCGTCATACATGTCCGCAGCCAAATTTACCGTGTCTTGATAAGTAGAAGGAGAATTTGACTTTACCAGCATTCTTACCTTAGGAGGTAATCTCTGAACATACCTAGTAATCCTCTTTGTCTCGGGAGTTACTAAATGAGGTACCAAGCGGCCATTTCTTCAAATCTAGAAGTGTACTCTTTATGACTTAAACTGCCTGCCTGAAATTGCAAAAACTTGATCTCAATTCTGTCCATCTCGCCTTTCGGACAGAACTTTTCTATCACTAATGCTTTAAAAGTTTCCCACATCATCTGACTCACAGTGGCCTCACCCATGGCCTGTTCTACTGTATCCCACCAATATAAAGCTTCTGCTTGAAAGGAATGGACTGCAAAGCCCACCTTCTGGTCTTCCTTACACCTACTAAGTTTAAACGCTGCTTCCATCTCTCGTAGCCATTTGTAAGTTACTACGACATCCTTCTGGCCTTCAAACTTAGGCGGGTCACATTCCTTAAAATGCTTATATGATATTGGTTTCCCCACTACAGGCTCAACAATAATAGGTGAAGGAGTTGGTTGGGAAGAAGATTCACCACCTTTCCTAAAATCACTTAACATTTCTGGTAAGGTAGTACGCAACACTCGGGCGACCTCATCACCTATAGCCGCCTTAAGTTCATCACCCGAGATCCTAGCTTCAGGTCTAGAATTTGTATTACTGGTTTTCTCCATCTACGATCAGAAATAAACCATAATCAAATAATGAGTGATACCAGGATGTTGCATATAATGTAAATTGCTCATAACATTGGCCAGGTGTTATCAATTATTTACTTATTCACACCATCCTACCTCTTCTCATTATCATTTCACAGTTTATTTCTAACCCTATCTAAACCACAGAATCATGCATACACATAATACTAGTCTTTATCTTAAACAATTACTTTCATTCAACAATTGAATGAATTATCACAAATAATTAAGTACTCATCCACACAATAGTTCACCCCACCTCCGGTTGTAGATACTGGCACTTCCCATATATTCAGTTAAAGTTTGAAACAATTAATTGTTCAAATCTCTTTAACCAAGGCACTGATACCAACTTGTAACACCCTCAATATCATAACAATATAATATAATATAATAAGGAGGGTGCTACTAGTTGGTTTATTATAACAATTCAGAGACTACAAACGTAGCGGAATTTTTGTATATATTAAAAACTGTTTACATCGTTAACCATATTTACAAGACTTTAACCGACAATTCAAAACTTTGCTAAACTTCAAATACATCATTCCCAAAACCCAACATTTGTGGCCAGTATCATACACCATAACCGGAAGCTAACGCTGTGGGGGACCATCACGAGCACCTCTATTACTACCTGGCATGCATTAGAAAACAAACACAAAATCAGATAAACTGGTGAGTTCTAACTTACACCACATTTCAATAACAACAACTCATCAACTATTACCACACCGAATGATTCACACACACATTCATCAGTCCATTTATTTATCCCAGTATTGATATGCATATCGAATACCCACAAGGTATTTATGGACATCTTTTTATCGATTTTAATTTGGTGGGTGAAACCTCCACCTCGCGTGTTGACGGGTCAAACCTCCGTCTATAGTTTGGTGGGTCAAACCTCCACCTCGCGCGTTGACGGGTCAAACCTCCGTCTATAATTGGCGTTGACGGGTCAAACCTCCGTCTATAGTTGGTGGGTCAAACCTCCACCTCGCCATTCACCATAATTTACCATGTTCAACTCTTATTCACATTTTCTATTTATTTATATGCATGCCAGTGCCCGATTTTGTCAAACAACATTTATCAAACGGCATTAACATATAAAAAGGGCAATTAGAACTCAACTTAATGTTTCCAACAAGTGGTTATCAATCCAAATATGCTAGGGCAGCTAAAACTTCTCTTTCTCAAAGCAAATCTAAAACAATAACCCTAACTTAGTCAAATTTCCCCTAGCTGACCACTTCACACGACTAAGGCTATGCGACTGGACTCATTCGTACGACTGAACATATGACTGAGCTTAATCGTACGAATGGACCATACAACAGAGGTGCGAATGAGCAATAACAGGGTTTGTGCGAATGACCTCCATTCGTGCGATTGGTGCATGCGACTGAACTTCAGTCGCACGTTTGAACAATGCGATTGACTCAGTCGCACGAATGGGTCATGCGACTGGGCTCATTCGCTTGAAACGGATCAGTGGCTGTGTTCTTGACATATTTGATCCAAAAACTCGAGTTTTAACCATTTGGATTATACCATATTCATAACAGAACCTATATACTTCATTTACAATCGTTTCAGGTCCTTATTTCATCAAATATCACAAAACTAGGATCTGAACCCTCACTTTTCAACTTTAACAGAAAGATTAAACGAAAGCCCAGATTCAAAACATGTTTTTGGATCAATTTTAACCACCCACACAGCTTAACATATTCAAGAATCAATCCGTACCAAGCAAAACTTACCAAAACGGAACTAGTTTGATCAATTTGGGCAAGAACAGGGTGTTTGGGTTCGAGAGGAGCAAGGGGGTGAGGTTACAGCAGATAGAATCTGCTTTTAACACACTTAACCGCCCTACTTATCCTTCATGCCTATTTTTAGCCGACATACTCAATCGCACGATTGGACCCATTCGCACGGCTCAATCGTAAGACTGAGCCCATACGCCCATCATTCGTGCGATTGAGCTTCATTCGCACATATGGCATGCGACTGAACACTAAATCTAATTAAATATATAATATTGAACTTTTGGATGTTACACTTTGCATACTAATGCTCATCAGTACTTGTGAGCTGAGAGCATCAGTATTAGTCAAATTATTCTAGCTGCAGCATACCAAGCCTTAGTACCAAATTTTGAAATGTGGCACTATCTAAAGGCTTAGTAAATATGTCTGCAAGCTCATCAGCACTAGGTACAAACTTAGGATCAATCAGACCTTTTTCATAGCAATCCTTAATAAAATGATGTCTGATCTCTATATGTTTGGTCCTAGAGTGCTGTACTGGATTTTTAACAATACAAAGAGGTGAAGCACTATCCATTGGTAATGGAATCTTAGTCTCTGTAATGCCATAATCCAAAATTTGGTTATGAAGCTAGAGTACCTGGGATGTACAACTTGCAGCAGCAATGTACTCAGCTTCAGCAGTGGATGTAGCAATTGAAGTTTGTTTCTTACTCTCCCAAGAAACTAAACAGTTGCCTAGGAATTGGCAACCACCAGAAGTGGACTTTCTGGTGACTTTGCATCTTGCATAGTCACTATCAGAGAAAGCAACTAATTTGCAAGAATGCCCAGTAGAATACCAAAGACCTAGTGATTGGGTACCTTGCAAATATCTAAAGATCCTTTTGACTGCAATCAAATAGGATTCTTTAGGTGCAGCCTGAAATCTAGCACAGGCACATGTTGCAAACATAATGTCTAATAGAAGCTGTAAGGTACATCAAGGACCCAATCATACATTTGTAAAGGGTTTCATCAACCGCTTAACCTTTCTGATCAACATCCAGTCATGTGGTGCTGCTTATGGGAGTAGAACAGGGCTTACAGTTTTGTAAATCAAACTTATTTAACAACTCTTTTGTATATTTGGACTGATGAATGAAGATTCCATCAGCCCTTTGTTTGATTTGCAACCCTAGAAAGAACTGTAATTCTCCCATAGCACTCATTTCAAACTTTTGTTTCATTAGCTTAGTAAATTCATCACACAACTGTGGATCAGAGGATGCAAAAATTATATCATCAACATAAATTTGAACAAGTAGCTTATACTGTCCCACTGTCTTTACGAACAAAGTTTTATCAATGGTGCCTTTAGTGAATTTATTTTGTAGAAGAAAAGTTGATAATGTTTCATACCAGGCTCTAGGAGCTTGTTTCAGCCCATAAAGATCCTTATCAAGCTTATACACCCAATCAGGATGTTTATTATCCTCAAAACCTGGTGGTTGACACACATAAACTTCCTCTTTTATTTTACCATATAACAAGGCACTTTTGACATCCATTTGATAAACTTTAAGACTGTGAAAGGCAGCATAAGCTAAGAACAATCTAATTGCCTCCAGTCTGGCTATAGGGGCAAAGGTTTTATCATAATCGATGCCTTCCTCTTGTGCAAACCCCTGGACAACCAGTCTGGCCTTGTTCTAAACAATTTGGCCCTTTTCATCTATTTTATTCCTAAACACCCACTTAGTGCCTATTGCACACTTACGTTGGGGTAAAGGAACAAGCTCCCACACTTGCTGTTTTCAGAACTGAAGAAGCTCAAGCTGCATTGCTTCAACCCATCCATTGTCTCTTAATGCAACATGATAGTTCTTTGGCTCTTGCTTACTGATGAAGAGAGCATAGAAGCAGAAGTTGGACAGTTGATTCCTGGTTGAAACTCCAGCATTGATATCACCAATGATTTGAGATGTGGGGTGATTCTTCAGCTCTTGATAGATTATAAGATCAGTGCAAGTGTTTGTAGGACTTTCAGCAGCAACAGATGGTGATGAAGATTCTTGAAACCATGTAGGAGATGGTAGCTCAAATGAAGTAGAGCATGCAGAAATCTCATCAGCATTTATTGTGGATGGGGCTGCTGAAGCTACAGGAGCATCAGGTTTAGTGGAATCAGGCAGGTGGTCACTAAACCTGAAAAGGTGAGTACTGACTACATCATCATCAGTACCACCAGGTGGAGAATTGTTGACAGGAACAACAGCTGGAGGTTGATAAGGAACATATTGCAATACGTCCAAATCAAATAACTCTACAGGGTTTTGTGGAATCTTGTCCTTTGGAGATTCATTGAACTTCACATGCAAAGTCTCTACAACCATCTTTGTCCTACAGTCGAAAACTCTGTATGCCTTGCAAGTTGATGAATAACCAACAAAATACCCTTCATCCACCTTTGAAGCAAACTTCTGGAGTGGATTGCTTGTGTTGAGAATGACACAAGGACACCCAAAGGCTCTAAAAAAGGAAATCAAAGGTGCCAAATAATGGAGTACTTCATAAGGAGTCTTCATCAACCTCTGATTCACTAATACTCTATTCTGCACATAGCAAGCTGTATTAACAGCTTCAGCCCAAAAGGTTAGTGGCAATCCTGAGTCAGCCAGCATTGACCTTACAGCTTCAATGAGAGTCCTGTTCTTTCTCTCAACCACTCATTCTGTTCAGGAGTTCTTGGAATGCTGAACTGTCTTTTAATTCCCTTTGACAGGTAGAAGTCATCAAGTGTGTGATTTCTAAACTTTGTTCCATTGTCACTCCTCACACACTTGACCTGAAGGGAATACTGCTTCTCCACAAATAACACAAAGTTCATTATAGCCTTGGCTGCTTCATCTTTAGAGTGCAAGAAGAAAGTCCATACAAATCTGGAGTAATGATCCACAATTACCAGACAGTATTTCTTCTTTGCCATACTCATTACTCTGACAGGACCAAAGAGATCCATGTGCAGGAGTTGTAAGCAGGCAGTGGAATTTGGTTCTTCTATTGGAGGAAATGAGACTTTGTGTTGTTTTCCCTTGAAACAAGCAGTGCAGTTGTCTTCACACTTGAACTCCTTCAAAGGCAACCCTCTTACTAAACCATGGCTTATCAGCTGATTCATGTTTTTAAGATTAACATGCCCCAGCCTTCTATTCCACAGAGTAGATTCTTGAGGAGAAGCCTTGGAGAATAGGTAAGGTTGGCCTTTTATATCAATTTTCTTTGAAAGGTCTAAGGCATATATTCTTCCTGTCCTGTTGGCCTTCAGGAGAGTATATTCATCCAACACCTTGTCAATCAAACTCAGAACTTCGGATGACAGAATCCGACAGTTCCGGCTGGTGAAAAGGGCAACATGGCCTTTATCACACATTTGACTGACACTCAAGAGATTGTACTTGAGATTCTCCACATGGTTAACATCATCAAACCTTATTTCCCCATTGGAAACAAAGCCTTTGCCGATGATGTAACCTTTTGCATCATTGCCAAAGGAAACAAACACCTTCTTTCCTTGAGAGTAGTTATTAAGAAGTGAGCTGCTTCCTGTCATATGCATGGATCCTCCACTGTCCACATACCAGATGCTTCTTTGGCATGTTGAAGAACCCTGCAATCAACACAACAGGTTAGTTAGTTTTAGAGACCCAAACCTGTTTGGTTTTGGGTCTGTTCTCATCAATAGAATCAACACTAACTGGTTGGTGATGTGTGATAGCCTGAGGTGAAGGAGATGGTGTAGAAGAGGAATCCTTTGGGTTGGATTTCCTTTTCTGTGGTTTCAACACAGGAGCATCTAATTGGTTGACTCTTCCCATTAGATGTTGAACCATCATTACAAGTTGTGTCTGACTTTGTGATAAAGCTTTCAGCTCTTCAGACACATTAGTGCTTGCTGGTGATGGATTCCTGTGTAGCATCATCTTCTTTTGAGCAACCTCAGCTGTTGCCTGATTAACCCCTACCTTCTTTTTGGATTTCTTTTTGGGCTTAGGGGTTTCAGGTTTCGATGTTGCTAGTACAAACTTGGTTTCAAACTCATTTTTCATTTTATTCACTTGCTTTTTAATCTTCTCCTTTTATTTGAGTTTGGAGCCTCTTTTGTACCAGCAATCATCAGTAAGATGATTGAAGAAGCCACATATCTCACATGGCTTCTTCTTCATCTTATGTTGATCATCTACTGAAGAAGATGAAACTACTGAAGACTTGTTCTTCAGGTGTTTGCTATCAGTACTTGCATTCCTGACATCCTCTTCAGTAGTCTTCAAACCCTTTCTACTGGCGGTTTTCTTCTCTTCAGTACTGGCAGTAGTTGGGGTTTGAACTTCAGGTGTTATCACTTGCTCTCCAGTACTTTCAGTACTTCTAGAGACAACATCTGAGTTGATCAACTCTTTGATCATGTGACAGTCAGCATTTGAACCATCAGCTGTTTTAGCATCAGCTGATTGGTTTTGTGAGGAATGAATGCTGACTTCTACTTTGATGATGCTGTATCAGATAGTAGGTCACATGATGAGAAGGATTGGTTATTGCTCTCTCCATCAGATTCAACTTCTGCTCTTGAAGTAAAATCTGTAGGAGGGGCAGTGTGATTATAACCAATGCCAAACTTCACATTGGAAGCAGATTGCTTACTAAGAAGCATTTCAAAACCCTTGCAGGATTACACCCATCGATCACACTCTACCTGGGTGGCTGCAAGTGTTTCCTTGAGGTCTCTATACTTTTCTAGAAGTACCTCTTCCCTAGCCTTATCATCTTATATTTGACATTTAAGCTTATAAATCTCATCATTTTTATCATTAATCACAGCCTCAAATTCAGATTTTCTTTTGTAATTGGTTTGCTCTAGCTCAAGATTTTTATAATTAAAGCTACATTTGCCTCTCTAATAGAAGCAAAGGCTGCTATGCATGAATCAGAACAAAGCATGGCTTTAGCCTCAGAAGATACCTGTAATGAAGCATTGGAGGATGGCCCATCAGCAGACTCCAGGGCCATGAGAGCAAGGTTCCCAAAAGGATGATCACCACCATGTTGACCAGCACCTTGGAATAGTTGTTCTTGACCAGATAAATCATCTAGTAAACTACTCCAGTCAACAACTCCTGGGGTGAAGAAGCTGTGTTGTTGAGGTTGGGGTTGATGATGAGATTGGGAAGATTGAGGCTCCGGGAGAGCCTGTGGTTGCTGAGCAGGGGGTGCTTGAACTTGACTTGGCTGAGGCATGTAATAGCAGGGGTATGGGTATGGCATATGACCCTAAGGCACAAAGTATGCAGGTGATGCCTGTGCTGGTGATGGATGACTGGAACTGGTGGAGTGTTGCCCTCTGTGCTGTGAGCTATTGCTTGGAAAAGTCACAAAGGGTGCAGAGGAGTTAGATCCAAATGATCTACACTCTCTAGCAAAGTGTCCAAGCCTCTGGCACTTGTGACACCTCAACTTGCTCTTGTCAAAACCAACTTTGGTTTTGCCAGAGAGACCAGGAAATTTCCTCCCAGTTCTCTTGTAGAACTTTTGAGATCTGATATTTATTATAGCCATTTGACTCAAAATATCCATCTCTTCCAGATCATCATCTGGAATGTTCTTCAAGTCCTCCATCAGAAAGCACAAGTTATCACTGCTACCTCCTGAACTATTATCAACACCAACAAAAGCATGTTCAGAATTGCTAGAGAAATCAATATGCTCATCATAGGCATTCTCAGATGTAGCATATTCTGACTCTTGACCTATCAAGGTAGCATTGCCTGAGACAAAGTCATCAGTGAGCTTGCCAGATGATGACAACTTCCTTTTCTGTTCTATCTCTCTCTCAAATGTAAGCAGTTTCCCATGAAGTTGGGTGAGAGATAGAGTGTCCAGATTTGCACTGGAGCTTAGGACAATGGTATAAGTGTCCCATCTCTCAGGCAGGGATCTAAGGAAACGGTTGTTCATCTGACTATTGGAATACTCTAGTTTAACCATTTTCAGCTCAGAAATAAGACAAGAGAATCGCTCAAACTGTTGAGTCAGTGTCTCACCCTTCCTATGAGAGAATGTCTCATATTGTTGGGTGAGGATTTCCCTAGTATTTGCTAAACCTCATTGGTTCCTCCGAATTGTTCCTTCAGAGCAACCCAGAGATCATGAGCAGTTTCATTATGCGAAAGCCCTGAATAGATCTCATTTGGAATTGCCATAGCCAAAATTCCATGGGCTTTAGCATCAATCTCGAACAGCTTAAGATCTTCGTCCGAATATTGATCAGGTTTCTTCAAAACCTGCTCATTTGATTCAGGAACGCTCACCATAGGCTTGTTTGGTCCATGCACCACTGACTTCCAACAACCAGCACTGTTGACAGACAAGTGATGAAGCATACGACGTTGCCATATGTTATACTCATTCCTCACAAGCATCGGAGGCTTTGTTGAGGAACCAGTATTGTGAGCATCGTTAGTTGGTGTCGCCATTTTAGATTTCAGTCAAATTCAAGGTAAACAAAACAGATCTAGCTCAAAAACCACGAGAACCTCAAGTTTAACGGTCAGAAGCAGCAGAAACTCAATCTCTATAACTAATTCTTGCAAATTGCTAATTTGATCAAACGTAGATGTCAAAAGAGCAGTTTCAGATGATCAATTGTTAAATCGATCAATGATTAACCAGCTCTGATACCATTTGACAGGATCTCAGCCTCTAGTTTGATCCATTAGGTTGTATTCGCAACGGATTTAGTACAAGAATTAGAACAAACAAGCAAGAACACTAAGATTTAGCAATAAAAACAGTAAGTTATAGAGAAAGATGGAAGTTCTACAAAAGAGAATATTTCATTCAATTGCATGCTTCGACAGCGGCTACAATTAGGTCATTATCCTTATATAGGAAAGAATGACTTCAGCTGATGTCACTTGACAGTGACATCAAACCGTTATTAACAAACTACTAATAACAAACTAAACTACTGAAGATGTCACAACAGCTGACATCTTCTTACAAAATGGTAAGTGTCAAACTATTACAAGAACTGAAAGGAAACTACTGATAACTACAACGACTGAAGAACAAACTCTTCAGTCATTTTACAAACTACTGAAAATAGAAAAAGAAACAACTGAAAAAGGAAACCATCACAACAACTGAAGAATACTTCTTCATCTGTTGTGACAAACTCTGAAGCTTCTGCACTTGGTCTTCAGACTTTAACTTCAGATGATTCATCAGCTGATGACTTCAGTAGTTATCATCAGCTGATGTCTTCAGTCTTTGTCTTCAGTCTTTGTGCATCAGCTGTTGATCTTCAGTACTTCAGTCTTCAGCTGTTGATCTTCAGCACTTGAGTCTTCAGCACTTGAAGCTTCAGTACTTGAGTCTTCAGTACTTGATGCTTCAGTAGATGAGTCTTCAGTACTTGAAGTCTTCAGCTGTTGATCTTCAGTTCTTTGATCTTCAGCTGTTGAAGTCTTCAGTCTTTGTCAAACTGCTGATAAGCTTTCAGCAGTAGTTGTGATGTCTTGTGGGACTTAGAGGTTTTTCTGATCTGGCTCATTGGTTCTTTTGGTCCAACATACACCATAAAGTTTAACAACAGACATATGATGTTACAATCTCCCCAACTTTTAAAAATTTCATCCCGAAACTAAGAATGAAACTTGAATGAACGTGAGACATATGATGAAAGATAAGTGTACTAACGGACAGTGATTGGCGTTTGATTACAGTTGAAATACGAAAGTTATCGGCAAACTAAATCTTTAGGGTTTGGCACATGAAACGTTGGAAAACGATGATGAGTTCCTGGTGTATTAGACTTATAAGTCACACTACCTTCAACATCTAGAATGAAATTATGTATTAAGGTGACGTCTTGAAGCCAATGAAAAAGTCCCGTAATGGTATGAGAGTTTAACTGACAGAATTTAAGAATCCCAAGTGCCACTATATATAAATGACACAATCTTAACGCATATCGTGTAAATATGTATTGCTTCTTCAGTCAAACTGTCAGGCTAAGGTCGATACGATATGCTGAGATTTGGAGCTGGGTTCCCAAAGATAATTAGAGACATTACTAATAACAGAAAGTGGATCGATCATCAGAATCAACGATCGATGTTTACCGACACACTACGATATCCGACTATTTAAGGTAGGTACGAGTTAATTTCTCGGCTCGTTACCTCACATGAGTGATTATGAAATGCGCGAAACTAGTCAATCAGTCAATAATGTACCAAATGTCATCATGACATCAAGAAATACGAGGCAATTTGAACACACACCAAGCTATGTCCACTTTCCCCTTATGCCAAACCACAAATACCACTTGTGGAAATTCATGATCCGTTTCATCCACATCGGAATGAATGTAATGACAAGTCTTGTGAGTCGCAATCAAGATGGAGGTTCAGAGATTTCCAAGATTAGGAGTTTAAGACTAACCAAAATAAGGAGAATTGCATTCTTAATTATGAGTAAAAAATGGAACAAAAGATGTCGTTCATGATCGGATTAGAATAATTTAGAATATCGAGGATAAGGACATTCACAAGTAGCTTTCCAAGTACGGCTTGCACACGCGGTTCATTAAACCCATAAACACAGCCGAAACGTTTGCATGAACATAGATTGATAAAAACATAAATTGATAATGATTTTATTTAGTGAAAAGATCGTTTTAGGAATGCGACCATCGTGCAATTAGGTTTTGATGATAACACAGAAGGAAAGTCGATAAGTAAGAAATTAAGGTACCATAAAGCTAGGTCAAACATCAAGTTGAAACATAAAAGCGTGAGAAAGGAAATAGATGACCTCTTTTGAGTTCAGGAATCATGCTTTAGCTTGAGTGGCTGGAACACTATAGTCGACAAATCAGATAATGGTGTTCCCCCTTCAAGTTATTACATGTTTTCTTGTCAATTGAAGTCTTAAAACCTTGGTAAGTTTAAGATCAAGGAATGAGAATAGTCATCAAGGTGTAGTTATCACTCCTAGCTTGGTGGTGTATTTCCCAAGGTATGACTCTTAACTACCAAATGAGAGTTTGACCCTAACTCATTGTTAAGGATCCACAAGAATGAAATGAGGTAACTTACCATTAAGGTAAGGGTAATCACTCCTATCATAACGGTTAGGTTTTATAGAAACAAGTTATAGTAAAATGAAAAGCTTTATCAAAATACAGAATTCACTCCTACTTTGATGAGGTCATTTTATTTGAGGAAATTACCATCCATAAACTTTTAAAACGGGTGAAATTATCATGAAGGTATGGATTTCACGCCTATCTTGATGATTGAATTTCCTAATAACAAGAAAATAATCAAGAATTGACCTTTGTCACCAAAGTACGAGATTTAATCCTATTTTGGGTGAGGTCATTTCATTCGTGAAATATGAGTTCCAAAGGGAAATGATTGAAATCTGTCCTCAAAACAAGGAAATCACCCCGATTCAGAGAACGAGATTTCATAAAACACACAATAGAAAAATTGAAAACCATCATCGAGATACGAAATTTTACTCCTATTTCGAGGACGTAATTCCACTGGCAAAATACGAATTCGTAAGGAGAAATGATCATCAAGATAAGAGGTTCACTTCTGTCTTGATGATGAAATTTCATAAGAACAATAATAGCGAATGGAAAGTCATTACCAAACCAAAGTAAGGGAGTCACTCCTGTTTTGATGAGACAGAATCATTTAGGAGATGCGAGTGTCCTTGGTCATAAGTTGACTTGCAGACTCTTGCATTGTCTTCGATGCAAAACGGTTAGAAGATTTTACAAGGCTCGACTTAGCAAACGAAGAGAATATCGGCTAGAAATTTAGAAACTTCCAATTACATCGATGTAACATTAATAAGAACAGAAAATCATGCTTGCTAGGATTAAGGTTGAAGTTTGGGATAACAGAGTCAATCCTGATGGGTTCTCAAATCTTGAATGATTTAAATCAGGAAAACAAGATCAATGACGAAAATGATTCAACACAACAATGAGATGTAAACGTTCGGTTAAATAAAAGGAAAATGCGTTGACTTCTCAAAGTGTTACCTATAAGAGAACACCCGTCTCATGAGTTCCATCTCAGATAAACGGATCCAACGGTCGAATCAGATTTATGTGTATACCTTGCCTAGACAAGGTATCCTGAGATGCAAGTATTCCACCCTTCGGCATTGCATGATTTCAGTTATGGGACACACTTTAAGGACATTTGAAAACAGTAGGTAATAATTTTAAGTTTTGAAAACCATTCAGTTCAGACAACCAATATCTTTGGATGTATTAGGATTCACGTACATGTTGGTCAAGGTATAAAGGTAGTTGCATATGGCGCATAACGTATAACAATGTTTAAACGTAGGAATTGAGGAGTATAACGAGTTCAATGTTAACGGGGACATTCTGTAAGATAGGAATGAGAAGATATTAGAGTTTCGATGATAAACCAGTCCAAGGAATCAAGGATTTTTTATATTTTAAATATAAACCGGATGGTTCCATTTGGTAACGCATCACCATTTGGAAACATTGACACGTCAAGGTAAACTGACCCATTTGCCTTAGAAACTTGTGTATGTTGACCATAGTTTATCACTCATCCCAGAAATCCCCAGGTAAGCATAACTAGACTCGCAATGAGATTTATACGATATGCTTGCCTTAGCCCGAAGGCCTTTTGCCAGGAAATCCAGAATACAGGTGTCTATGTGCCACACAAATTTCTTAGGTTCATGAAATCAAAACCTTGATGAGATTTTCATAGATTAGACATAGTGTCTAAGGAATTAAACTCACGATAAATAGTGTAGATTCCACATGTTATCGAGAATAAGTTTAGGAAGTTTTATTTGTTGGTGAGAATCAAAGAGTCAAAGATGAGTTCAGGAAGACAAGTAATAATGTTTAAACATTTACAAGGAAATCCTAAGCTAAAGCATCAAGTAGCACATAGGAAGGCATAACATTATGTAGCATGCAAACCATGTGTATATTTACAAGAATATTAATATCATTCTATAAGGTTCATGCATACGCTATAGTCTAGGTCATCATTTCTAATAACCTAAATCCCTATAGTTATGGGCTCTGATACCAATCTGTCACACCCCAACCTTGACGGCGGAATCGTAGAGATATGAGAGTTAAGATTGTTCACAGCCACATAATGCTATATTTAAATGTAAATATTAAAATTATAAGTTTCAAAAGGCATTACAAACATAAGTCTCAAATATGAAAAATTCAAACATAACATAACAAAATATAATTCTTTTATTCCATTAACTAGGTCCAAATCCTAGATTATTGCAAGCTTCATTTGATCACCTTAAACTTGGGCATTTCCTGAAACATGATAAAAATACAAAGTCAACTAAAAAGTTGGTGAGTTTCCAAGGTTTTCATACATATTATAACAAGGTTACAAGTAGCAATTCATGTCATTGGTTATAAGTTAGTAAGGTTATAGAACACATATCGTTACAACCAAACCTTGACTTGATTACATGTGTATATGATTGGCTAAGTGTTTTTGGTTCCCATGATGAACAAGCATACGTCATCAGGAGCCGGCAATACCTCGGCTTTAGCACCAAATAGGCTTGTCAGGCCCGAAGATCTAAGACGTCGTCAGGCTAGCAATAGTTAATGATTGTAAACAAACTATGTATCTCATATAATCACTTACAACACACAAATAACCATGACAAAATATAAAGATAAATTGCAAGTGCTTTACAAGTCTCAAATGTTTATAAGTGTATGATGTATAAGTATCATGCTTCACCCCAAATAGTTTGAAAATCATAAAAAAGGGGGCAAGGAAACTCACATGAACAATAAGTATAAGTATGACGACTAATAAGAATAATAATAAGCGTCGTTCCAACGTGAATCGTCACAAGGCACCTAATATATATATATATATATACATTCACAAGCTTAAAGTTTTAATAATAAGTTTAATGTTTTAACGTGAACTAGGGTATTAGGTGGAATTTGAGGATTTTTATAAGTATGTTATATATGTTAAGAAAGAATTTACCACTTATGTGTTTTAATAGAAAGCAAATAAAATATACTAATTGTACATCTTTTTGAACATAGAAATGCAAAGGAAAAATTATCTGTAATAAAATTTAGCTATAAGTTGGAATAAACATTCATAACTTTTGAAATAATCATCACTTATAAATATATATATAGATATTGTTGAATGAATATTTTAGTGATTTAAGCCACCATTTAAAGTCTATTTTATAAGAAAATAAACTAAATATATTATTTAACTAGACTATTTAATAAAAATATTGAAATATTTTACTAAATAAATTTACAGACAATAATACGGTGTCTAAAAATTTAATACGTTTATAAATCATTTTTTTATAAATAAATATATTTAGTTATAAGATTTGTAAATAAATTTTACAATAAAACGACAAAAGGTTTTAGAAGGATAAATTTACAGAAAAATATTTAGATGATTTTAAAAATGTTAGAAGTTTGTAAAATCATTTTTATGTTTATTAAAAATTTTCTATAATTAAAATTATGCTTAAAAAGGCTTTAAAAAATTGCATGAGGGTGCCCGGGTTCGAACCCGGGACCCCATGTTGAAAGTGCAAGAGTCTTAACCAGTGAATCATAGGCCTCAGCCGTGATATGAATCGGTTTTTAATTCTTAAAACAAGCCTTAAACAAATCCCCAATTTCCCAAGAACCCTAGTTTCAATTGATTCCATAATGAAACACCAATTGATGTTGTTAATCAAATTATGGTTAGGGCTTCCATTCGTCGACCAAAATCGAGTATGTATATATGTTTAATTACCTGATTCGATTTGAAATGGTGCTTGGAACGAACGAAGAACAAACCAGCGACAGAAGGTTCATAATTGATGTGTAATAACCGATGATAATCCAATTAAACTTATGGACAGCTTCGACTAATGTTCTTGATGAAAAGCCCTATGTTGATTTTGGTTTAAAACGTTCGAGAGAGGGGTTTTGATTTAAGTTACAGGTTGCGTTGAAGGTGATGATTGAATTTGATGGTTGTGTGTTTCTCAGGAGCAATTGTGTTTGTTAAAAGTTTAGGATCAGTTAAGTGATCGATTAAGTTCCAATTAATTTGATTATTATTGTGTTTTAGTGGTCGAACGCTTCGGTGATTAAAGGTATCGGTTACACGATGATTCGAGTGGTAATCGATGTTTTAAATGCAATTAAATCATGCTTTCAAGTTCGAAACATGCATACGAAGGAGTTTGGACGGTTTGATTTGGTTAAAACGACTTAGTTTGGGTGTTTAACCCTCTCCGGAGTGTGGCCGGACTCCGGCCGGGTCCCTCGCCAGAAATACGGGCGGTTAAGGGGAAGACTTGAGTTCATTTCAAAGTTACACAAATGGTCCCTGTATTTTAATACTTTGTTATTTTATGCAGAAACTTTATATCCAAAGTTTCTAAGTTGACAATAAGACCCCCTTGAACTTAATTAAGTTGTAACTTGTTAACTTTTGTAACCTATTATTATTGTCTTTATTATCATTATTTTTATTTTTTGTTACTATTATTATTATTATTATTATTATTATTATTATTATTATTATTATTATTATTATTATTATTATTATTATTATTATTATTATTTATTGGTATTACTATTATTGTTATCATTATTATTATTACAATTTATTATTATTATTGACATTATTATTAGTGTTATTGTAATTTTTATCTTTCATTTTAATAGTTACACCATAAAGTTTAATAAAGAAAAAATTAATGACCAACAAACAAAAAAGCATAAGTAACCCTCAAATTTCATAAAAGGCATAAATAAACCTTACAAAAACTTAACAAAGTTAACTTTTAATTAATAAAATTACAGGATGTTACAGCTGGGCTGTGACATCTTCAATCTCTATTTCATCTATGTCATTCAGCTCATCATCACTTGTAACTTCAAACGTTGGAGCGTCCTTGACAATCTCGTCCAGGTTGAGCTGGAACATCTCAGCAAGCTATTCATCAGTAAGGTCATGAATGATTTCTCCTTCTTCAGGAGTATAGCTTACTGACCTTCTGACGATCCCTTGCAAATCAAGAATCATTGTAAGTTGAGACTTGATTTGCTGAAGGGGAGTAATATCATACTCATCTTGATGAGATGATTGATCTGCTTGATTTAAACATGTAAATACATCAACCATTAGTAATTCATCAAGACAATCAACATTCTATAAAGATACATAAATATTTAGTACATAAGTTTAATACAAGTTTCAAGAACAAAAGCTTTCAAATACATAAATATCTAAGCATTACTTTTGTCCTGAATCATGGGCTCTCCTGCAAGCGGGGCAGTAGGTGGGCCAGAAGATGAGGCTCCTTGGTCTTGCTTTCTCTTTGTTCTTCTCTCTTGACCCTGAGCTGAGGCAGATGCAGCTGCATCTCCTTCATCATCATCATCATCATCATTCTGCCTCTCCCTTGTCTCTTCATCATCATTGGCCTCATCATCATCACTATCATCATCTTCACCATCATCATCATCATCATCTCCTTCTCTTATCTTGAGCGGCTCATCCTTTGATCCCTTGAGCTTGAGCATGATGGTCTTGTTGGAAGCCTCCAACTCCTCTATCTTCTTTGCTGATTGGACATTATGCTCCTGGAGTTGGGCAATTTGCTAAGCTTGCGGTGAAATCTGTTGTGCTTGGGTAGCGTTTAGCTCCACAAGCTGACGTAGTTGGGCAGCCTTCTCTTCATCAGCAGCCAACAGCTTCAGCACCATACGGTTAAGTGCTGATAGCTGTTCCTCTACTCCAATGGGAGGTAGAGATGATCCTGTGGGGAATGTTAGGTGGAATGATGGTCCGGCGTGGTGGCTGGTGGTGGCTGGTGGTGGCAGTGGTGAATATAGGTGGTGGTGTATAAATGGGTGGTGAAGTGTAGGCTGTAGTAGTGGAAGGTGGAGGTGTGGTAGTAGTGGTGGAGGGTGTGATAGTATTAGTAGGTGGAGTGGTAGTAGTGGTGGGTGGTGTGATAGTAGTGGTGGGTGGAGTGGTAGAAGTGGTGGTAACTATGGTGGTGGTGGTGATCAATGTGAACCTAGGCCTCTTCCCTTTCTTGCCCTAGGGTTGAGCCATTCTTTTTCTCCTCGAGCCCTTGGATATAGTGGCTCCCCCTTGGCTACTGGGCTCGTCTGGGGTGTAAGATGGATCAGCATCAGCCTCCCCAAACTCACCCTGGCGCCCACCTACCGCCCTAGTCCCCCTCTCTGTGGCAAGCACCCTGCTACCCACCGTTCGAGTCAATGGCTCCTCATCCGACTCCTCCTTCTCATTAGCTCAGAAGTCCTGATGGAAACCCGCAGTGTCTGCTCCTCCTCGAGTGGATGATGGAGATGTCAAATCAGTAGTAGTGTCCCTAGATTGGGTGGGGCCAGCATCTCCACCATCACCGCTATCTGATTCATCAGAATCATCAGCAGGGAGCACAATCTGCTCAGTGTCTGAGTCACTGTCATCATGGCGCCACTTTCTCTAAGCTGGCGCCACATAATCCTCATGGGCCAGATGCCCATACAGTCGTCTGACAGGGGGTTTCACCTGCTTTCCCCTGTACACCTTCATCCTACCTAAGGTGGTATCGTCCATCACCTCAAGCACCATGACATCCTCCTTCTCCTTTGGCAGCAAAGGGAGCTTCTGGTCAATAATCATCTGCATAAAGCGAGGGTACATGCAAAATCCCTCCTTGCCCTTCGCCTCGATGTTCTCCACCAGGTAGGTGAAGATCATCCTTGAGAAGCTGAACGGATGGTTCAGCACCAACGCCACATAGACGTTCTGAATAGGATCAGACATCTCATCGAAGCCTCCCTTCCTTGAGGTAATGCAATTAAGCAGCACATGGGCTAGGTACTTAAATTGGGGGCACAGGTTGCTCTTGTTGAGCACACCTGCTTTGATATCCCCCGAGTACTTGGCCCGTAGAAAACAGCCTCTTACAGTCAGTGGGTGTAGTCGTGTAGGGCAGTCAACATCATCCCTAAACTCCAAGACTGTCCTGAGATCATCCTCAGTGATCTCTATAGCCTGACCAAAAATGGAGCTCCTGATATAGTGGGGCTCTGAGGACCAGTCGATAACAGCGCTTTCCCAGAAAGTCTGCTGAACTGAATGGTATGGACTGCACGGAGTCGATATAGCACGGAAGATCCTCGATCTTCGTAAGAATGTAATAATGCCCGAGAAATCAGCCGTGTTCCGGGAGGTCAAATCCATATGAGCACAAAGGTTATGCTTTGTGCTCATAGTCCAACGACTCGTCATCTGTTATACAATATAAATAAACGTTAGTGTGTGTCAATGAGTAACAATTTGATTCATTGGAATTGAAATCTTCTGTTCTGTCGTGCGAATAAACTATGCGACTGAGATCTAGTCGTGCGAATGAGCTCATACGTACGACTGAGCATGCGACTGGGCTTAGTCGTATGCTATCCCATGCGTTTACATCAGTCATGCAACTAAACTCATATGCATGGTTCAGTTGTGCGATTTAGCCATTTGTCCAGCTCAGTCATGCGATTGATCCATTCGCACAACTCAGTCGTGCGCTTGAAGTTCATCAGGGTGTCCGTTCGCATGACAGACTGTTTTTTTTTCAAATTCAAATTTTTAGCAAAACTTGATGTTAGACTTCGCGTTTTGGCTCATTAGTCTCGCAAATGACCGACATAACACCTAATAAATTTTATTTCTACAATATACTTAGTTTTAAAGGTTTCTTAGGCACTAAGTCTCGGTTAAGTTTAGGGCTTAAATTCGATCATTAAGGCACGAATTGATTGAACTTTGGAATGAATATCATCACGCATTACCTAGATAAACACTAGAAATCGTTAGATCACAACAATCAGTAGTCTAGAACTGTCAGAAGAAAATCGGGCAGCGTAACGGTGCTTCGTGCGATAGAGTGAGCGATTGGGGTGAATGGGCGTCTGCGACCGACTCCCCCTATATTTATACTAGGGTTTCCTCCAGTCGTGCGACTGAACCTATTCGCACTCTTCAATCGTGCGATTGGCTCAGTCGGTCACATTCAGTCGTGCGACTAGGTTTCAGTCGTATGACTGACTCATTCGGTCACCTCCATTCATGCGATTGGTTCATTCTTGTGATCCAATCGTGTGAATTTACTCATGCTTATGGTCCAATCACACGTCTGGTCAATACGTGTGGGTTAGTCGTGTGATTGAACTCATACGTATGGTTCAATCATATGGCTGGTCCATACTCATGGTCCAGTCGTGCGAATGGCTCATACTTATAGTTTTGACTTTATGACCATTTGACACTTAGCCCTAATAACAATTGATAAAACATTTCGAGCATTCGATCATCTCAGACATGACCATTTTAGCTTACAGAACTTTTGATCACCTTAGACGTGATCCTTTTAATAGTAAAAGCATTTTGTCACCTCAGACGTGACCCTTTTAACATTTGAAAACTCATTTGGTCACCTCAGACATGACCCTTTTTAGTGATTAAATCCCAAATAGAATTCCAATGCATAGTCCGACGTTTAATAACTAAACTGACTAAAAAATTAAACAAATTAAACAACTAGAACTAAAAGACAAAACTAAAACTTATTTTTGTAATTTTGTGTGAGGTTGAAATCCTAAGATAAGTATCTACCAGATTTTCCTTTCTAGACAGTATAGTATCAAGTTACATTGATCATAACTGGAACGATTTATTATGGAATCATACAGGTTTATCAAATCATTTGGGACATTTTATCAAAGCCTTTTGATGCTAGATTCTTGTTTTCATCAAGAGTCATTAGCAAGTTTAGGAAATCATACTAGTGCTGTAAGATACCCACAATGATTTGGACTTTCAAGAATTGCAGCTCACGATGATTGTCATTATACTTGTCCTCTTAAAATCATACACAGATTTTTGACACACATTGGTGATGATTTAAGGTTTAATTATTTCAACAAGCATGTGGATCCTACACTTATATGGTAATCAACATTCCTCAGGAGAATTTTGAGTGGTCTACGGGTATTTTGACAACAAGAAACTATTCTAAGAGCTTTCAAAGAGATGCAAAGCCTCAGGTCAGTGCCATCGCACAGTAGAGAGGCGCAAACAACAATGAGTTCTAGAATATTTAGGTTATGCTTATCCTCAGGTCAGTGCTACCGCACAGCGGAGAGGCATACAACCTATCTTCTTGTTTGAGCAATTATATTCTTTTTGCACAGATCGCACCAACAACATAGGTTATTAGCTTGATTGATTTTTGCATTTTTTATGTGCTTTGCTCATTTTTATGGTCATCCGCACACATTTGTGGCGTTTATTATGCTCGTCACCCCTTATTGGAACTTTGTTGATCGTGTTAACCGGGGATAAGATGATAACCCACAGCTTGTTGAACAACTTAGTTTGAGCTTGAACTCACCAATGAAGTCTACTTATCTATTGTGTTGAATCTACCGACACATCATCTAGTGATCTAGCAACCTCTAGGTCTACTTTCTCTGTGTTACCTTAGTAGTAGCAAGTTTTACTATCATTTTTCCTTTTATGTTGCTTAGACTTCTCAGACTCATACTTCGAATTTTGCATCTTAATCATTAAATTCTTTTAAAGACCCAAACTCTTTGTTCCTGTGTGCTATCATTTTCCAAAATCCTTGAATCAGTATCACGTATACGATCTCCTTTCTATTAACTAAACTGTCCTCCTCCCTTGTTTTCTTTTTAAGTAATTAAATAAAATAACTAATTTAATACTAAACTAACCTATTCTCCCCCTAAAATTCTAAAACTAATTTTTTTTTGAGTTTTTGGATTTTATAGAAATAGGAAATTAAAATAAGAAAAATAAAATAAAATAAAAAATAAACGGTTGGTAGACTAAGCATGTTCATCTTCTGGAATCACTTCACATTTTTTTTTCACGCCGTTGACCTATAATAGATATAAAAATCTTGGTTTATCAAAAGCTTTTGTGTAGAGGTTAGCGCGTTGAAAATCCATATTAATTTTAACATCGATTAAATTCTTTTCAAAACAATCACGTATAAAGTGATATTTAAGTCCGATGTGTTTGGTCTTAGGATGTTGGACCGGATTTTTAGTTACGGCTATAGCAGCATAATTATCAATAAATATAGGAGTGTTAGAGAATTTCAAACCGTAGTCCCGCATTTGCTGTTGAATCCAGATGATTTGTGAACAGCAGCTTGTAGCAGCAACGTATTTAGCTTCACAAGTTGATAGAGCAACCGATGTCTGTTTCTTACACTGCCACGTGACTAATCTTCTACTAAAGAATTGACATCCTACTGAAGTGGACTTGTAGTTCATTTTACAGCCGCCATAATCTGAATCACTATACGCTGTAAGCTCAAAGTCATCATCATGAGGATACCATAACCCAAGTGTTGGAGTACCCTTCAGATAATGAAATATCCTTTTGACTATTATGAGATGGTTGACTTTAGGTTTCGCCTGATATCTGGAGCATAGACATGTCACGTACATGATATCAGGTCTTGAGACAGTGAGGTACATGAGAGATCCTATCATTCCTCGGTACATAGTGGCATCCGCCAGATCACCATTTTCGTCTGGTGCGACGTCATGGTTTGTAGTAAGTGGCGTCCCAGCTACGGAAGCATTCTCCATATCAAACCGATTAATAATATCACCTACATACTTGGTCTGATGCAGAAATATCCCCTTTGGTGCCTGATCCACCTGTAACCCGAGAAAGAACTTCATCTCACCCATGGCACTTATCTCAAATTCAGCTTTTATTACTGCTTCAAATTCTTTACATAATGCTTCGTTTTTGGAGCCGAAGATTATGTCATCAATATAGATCTGAACTAGCAGTAAGTCACCATCTTTTTCTTTGATGAACAGTGTACAATCAATCACTCCTCTGCAAAAGCCATGTTTCACAAGATGAGTCGAGAGTTTCTCATACCAAGCTCTTAGGGCTTGATGGAGCCCGTAGAGAGCCTTCTCTAGTTTGTAAACTCTGTCCCGATGATACGGATCCTCAAATTCTTCGGGTTGACTAACATACACTGTCTCCCGGATTTCACCATGTAGGAATGCACTCTTTACGTCTAATTGATAGACTTTGATCATCATGTAAGATGCATAGGCTAGGAAGATATGGATTGCTTCCATTCTTACCACAGGTGCAAACACTTCATTGTAATCAATGCCCTCGACTTGTCGAAATCATTGAACTAGAAGTCGAGCCTTGTTTCTTATTATGACCCCTTGGTCGTCTTTCTTGCACTTCAAGACCCATTTGGTGCGAATGACCTTAGCACCTTAGGTCTATCCACTAGAGTCCATACTCCCAACTTCTTAAATTGAAGAAGTTCTTCTTGCATGGCACTTTCCCATGCCTCATCGTTTAGGGCTTCACTAACATATTTTGGCTCAAATTGAGACACAAAACATCGATATGACCATCGTGAAGATATCCCTTTTCCATTACCGAGGCATAATCAGCTGAGTATAGCTGATTTCTAGTCTGGACTCCTGATCTAACATCTCTAATTACATTATCCAATGGATGATAAACATTTAGTCGAGATCCAGGAATGGTGGGTACAACTACCTCATTATCCAAATTGTGAACAGCAGATGCTTGTATACTTAGAGTAGTAGGAACATGTTGCCCTTGATCCACCTGATCATTTGCTACGTCTTCATCATCAGAGGAGGAGTCACTTACCTCAAGTGCTCCTCCTGAAGAACTAGAAGACTCACCTTATGAAGCTGAGGTCATCGGATCCAGTGATGGTGTGTTTAAGACGTCGTACATCATTCTGATGATAACTCATCCTCAGGAGGAAAGAGAGGGATGTTAAAGGATTTAAAGAATCCATCATAGTCGAAAAAGAAAGAGGGTCCTTTTCCAGCAAGGGGGTGGTGTATCTCTGTACATCAACATTGCACCACACTTCTACTAGACCCGTTGATTTGTTGTAAACTCTCTTATTCAGTATGTTGTATCCTAAGAAAATCCCTTCTTCAGCCTTCTCGTTGGATTTCCCTGACTGAGTTTTCTTCAGCAGTGTACATGGTGCACCAAACAGTTTGAGATACTCTAGATTATGTTTACGTCGTTAGAGTAACTCGTAACACGTCTTGCCATGACGCTTGACCACCAGGACTCGATTAAGGGTGTAACATGCATTAGCTACTGCCTCGTTCCAAAATTGGATAGGCAGTTTCGAGTCTGCTAGCATCGTCCGGGCTGTCTCTATCAAGCTGTGATTTTTTCTCTCAGCAACCCGTTCATTTGAGGTGTGTAGGCAGATGTGAATTGGTGCACAATTCCTTTTTCTTTGCAGAATGCCTCCATCCATTGGTTCTTGAACTCGGTGCTGTTATCTGAGTGAACTTGCCTAACCTTCAGCTTGTAGAGTGGTTCCAATGTAGTTACTAGCTCTTTGAATGATTCAAATGTCTCTGATTTGGATTTCAAAAACATCACCCAAGAAAATCTTGAGTAATCATCCGTAACTACATAGCAGTACAAATCACCGGCAATGCTCTTTGTACTGACTGGGCCAAACAGATCCATGTGAAGAAGCTCAAAAGGCAGGTCGATTGAATGAACGCTCTTTGCCTTGTGAGACTTCTTTGTCTGTTTCTCTTTCTTACATGCGACACAGAGATCCAGTAGTTGGAAGTTTTGAACATTTACTCCACGCTCTAGATCATTCTTGATCAAGTGATTCGTCTTCTGGGGATTGATGTGTCCCATTCTCCTATGCCAGGAGATGGAGTCTTTTTCTGTTGCCTTTGACAAGAAGCATTGTACTTGATGATCGGTTGTGAAGGCCTTTGAGAGGTCCAATACATACAAATCATTATATCTTGAAGCTGACATTAACACTTAGTCCTCCAAAATGACATAGTCCTTTTTCAGAACATAGCACTTCTTGTTGTCAAATACAACTTTGAACTCTTTGTCACATATCTGGGAGACAGAAAGTAAGTTATTTTGAAGTTGTTGAACATAGTTTACCTTATCAAACTTCACTTTCTGGTTTCCTACTTCTTATTATGTAGTGATATAACCTCCTTTATTTCCAGCAAATGAAACATGTTCTCCTTTAATTTGTTTGACGTTTGACAAGAGAGACAGGTTTCCAGTCATGTGCCTTGATGCACCGCTATCAACAATCCAAGTATTCATAGAAACACTATAGCGGACACCCTTCACATTCAAAGGAAATGATTAGTTTAAGTTAGGGACCCAAGCCTTAACTGGCTTGGGTGACCCGGAGGAATCACATATCATAAGCTCTACCCACTGTCCATTTGAGGGTGAAGGTAGATCATTCTTCTTCTTGTTCTCATTTTCAGACACGGAACTTGATTTTTCTTTCCATAAGCCAGTTTTATGTAAGGCCTGTTTGTGATAAACAGACTATTGGCTTATTGTTTGAACTTTAGGGTCATAGGTTCTTTTTGGTGGAGTAATTGAACTCCTTTTTGAAGAACTTGGTTTTGTATCATTAAGTTCAATCTTCTTTCTTGGTGTCTGATAATAAGAACATTTAGAAGCAATGTGTCCATACTTTCCACAAGTGTAGCATGATCTACTTTCAACATGTTGGTGAAATTGTTTCTGTGGGGAAGTGTGTGACACAGGTGTAACTTTAGTTTCTTTAGGTTTTAACACTTCTTGTTTAGATTTTTTGACTTCTTTAACAAAATTCATTGTTTGAACATGTTTAACATCTTTATTTAGGTGAGTGAACACAGTAACAGTATCTTCATGATCTGACATTACGAGTTCCACTGCTATATCACCTTCGCTTGCAAAGTCGTCATCCAAACCCTCAGCACATGCAATGTTGGATTCTCCCGGAGACACAAAGCAAAAGGTCCAATCTTGTCCTTCATCGTCTTGTACAGTCAAGGCCTTAGGATCCTTGCTTGATGATGTAGCCCTATTGGTGGGTTTATCTTGATGATTGAAAGTGGAGAATGTATTACCATTACCTGTTTTCTTGGGCTTCACACATTCACGTTTGAAGTGCCCCTTTTCTCCACAATTAAAACAGGTAACTTTGGTTTTGTCAAAACCAAAGGTTGTATCCTTTGTGGCTATCAAGTTTTGTCTGGTCTTCTTAACAAACTTCTTCGCCCTCCGGAAAGCACTAGCCAGTACCCACATAATGTCCATTCTGTCGAGTTCAGTTTCATCTACCTGCTTGTAGTCTTCATCGGTGAGATGGCAGTTTCCAATCTTCCCCGTAACTAGACCGTCATAGGAGTGAACGACAGCTGCTAGGAGATCCATATGCTCCTTTGCTACCTCTACAGTAACATTACCAAGATTCTCAGTCTTCAATTTTGTAGCATTGGCTTCAGGTGCTATATATTGGGTGCAAGATGACCCTGACGTGTCAGATCTTGAAGTAATGGCTTGGGACGGAGCAGCTGAACTGGACACGAATGCTATTTGGAGTGGTGCTCTAGAAGTTTTTGGTTGAGGAGTTGAGTTTTAAAGTGACAGGTTCTGATCATATGAACCTTTTTGGGATCTGTACTTCATCCTCAACTCTTCCTCTCTCAGCTTCAGAATGAAATCGTTGATATCCAACTTTGCAAACATATAATTCTGTCTTAGATTTGACACAAATGATACCCACTTCTCTGGCAATCCATCTGCAAAACTTGACACCTTATCTTCCATTGACGTGGTAACTCCATGAGTGTGCAGCTCACTCATCAAATGGTAGAAGTGGTCGATAATGTCATCCAGGCTCTCTTTTCCTATTGAGGAGAAGTTATCAAACTCCTTCTTTAAAGCCTTTGCCTTTAATGCCTTCAACATCGCATTCCCATCATACCGTTTTTCCAGAGCATCCCATAGCTTCTTGGCTTGTTTGTTCTCAGAAAACTAATGGAATATATCTTTAGGAATTGACTGAGTTAACAAGGCGTACACCTTCTTCTCTCCATTGTACTTTACCTTCTGGCTATCAGTCATGCCACCCAAGGTAAGTTTTACTCCATCAGCACCAACCGGCATGCTATACCCAGTCTCAATTGATTCCCACAGATTAGGATCAAATCCATTTAAGTATATCTCTAACCTTTTCTTCCATTGTAGGTAATCATCTAACGTTATGAGCTTAGGGGGCTTATTATGATTACCAAGTTCATTTTCCAGAAGCAATAGATTCTGGATCCGTGAATCCCTTCCGGCAGTGAAAGCTAAGTACTGATCTTCCATTTGTATAAACTTTAAGCTTTAATCTAAGATTTATTCACTTGTGCGAATGGAGATGTGCGAATGGGCCAAACGTGCGATTGAAGAATACGGATGGCTCAATCGTGCGATTCAACAATGCGGATGAGTCAATCATGCGATTGGACAAGGACGACTGGACAATGCGAGAGTGTTCAGTCGTACGATTGGATGGGTGACTGAGTTCAATCGTGCATATGGGATGTACGATTGAGTTCAGTCGTGCGATTGAGTCAATAGTGCGACTGAAGCTGCCGGTTTTTGAAAATTCGAAGATTTTTGATATTATGACTCAAAAACACGAGTTTTCAAGAACCCTAATCTTCCATATGCCGAAAACTTAAACTTTTAGATCTGGAGACGTCGAAAACCCTGTTTTACCAAAAAGATGGTGTTTTTGAATGAAAAAACGTGATTTTTACACCAGATCGATTGAATCACACACAAAATCAAGAGCCAAGGCTCTGATACCACTTGTTAGGACCGTGTACGTACGGAGTACTAACTGATTCTGCGCGTATACCAACTCAAATAGTGCGGAATCCTATTTGATTGGCGATCCAATCAGGGAGAACACAATTTAGATCAATCTAACGATTAACGAAACGTTAAGAATGATTAGAGAACTATCAACTGTGATCTATAAACTTGGAACAGGTTTTCTTGAGCCTCTGGACGACTAGGGTACGATTATGTGCGTAGGTATTCGAATTCTCTTGTTTTTCCACGAATTAAGTGGTATTTATAGGTTAGGGTTTGTCAATCGTGAGACTGAACCATTAGTATGGTTCAGTCATGTGACTGAATCATCCAATTGGTTCATACGCACGACTGAAGGTTGAGTCGTACGATTGAGCCAATCTTATGTCTCAATCATGCGACTGATCCAGACTCCTGGTTCAGTCATGCGACTGGTCCATTAGCATGAAGTGTTCATGCGTATGGTCCATTAGCATGGTCCATTAACATGAATACTTCATACGATTCACAAACCTATATAGTTAGTTCACTATAAGTTATCACACACTAAACAATGAAATATTAAACATTATAAGCATCAACCACACATTGTATATCATTCATACCCATTCAATTACATATATGTAAGACATGAAAGACATTTTACATTGAGCTCCTAAACTAGGTACACATGTATCAACAAAATATGTTGTAAACTTTTATGATCAGTATAAATTACACACTTAGTCCCATACAAGTGTAACACCCGGTTATTTTTTTAGATATAAAGAAATAATAAAAGTAAAGGAAAAGAAGGAATTGTAATTTAACCCAAGTAGAGTGGTTAAAAGTGTCCAAAAGGACAAAACTTTAGGAAGTTGGTGAATAAAGCAACATGGCCGATGCCATGTTACTTTTCGCCTATCATTCAGATTTTTAGAGAGAGAGAGGAGAAAATTAGAGAATTCTCGGAGGTTTTAGAAGAAGCAAGAACTTTGAAGTTTTTGGCTAAGAATTCTTGGTATTTGTGATGTTATAAATAGTTCTAGTCTCGGTTATGTACTTATATGTTTGTGTGTGTTTGGGTGTGTGTGTTTATGATGGGTTTTAGGTGTTCGAACTCATTGCACCCGGGTTTAAAAAGGAAGGCACACCCAAAGTTGCACAAGGTGAGATCTAGACCCCGTATTTTATTTGTTTCAAACATTTTGGGGCTGAAAATCTATGCAAAACTGTTTTTACAAAAGTTCGGTTTGAACACCCGTATGTATCTATGTGTGTATGATCATGTTTTATGGTTGTTATATGTTAGTTATACTTAGAATAGTGTTATTAGGCCTAGAACATGTAAGGAAAAACGATTGGGATTTGCAATATATTAAAAATATGTTAAATAGGTGGTCCAACCGCCCAAACAGTGCCCCAACCGTCTAGAATTGCCTTAGAAAGTTTAAGTAGGCACAAACGGTTAAATAGGGCCCAACCGCCCAAACAGTGCCCCAACCGTCTAGAAATGCCTAAGAAAATTCTAAGTGCAAGCCCAACCGCCTGAACAGTAGCCCATGCGTTTAAGAATTTGACTCAGACGCCTAATTATGGACCAACCGTCTGAATAGTGCCCATGCGTCTGGGATGGCCCAAGTGTCTAAGTGATGAAACGTCAAAATAGTGCCCATGCGTCTGGGATGTTCCAAACGCCTAAGTATTGAACCGCCTAAATAGTGCCCATGCATCTGAACAGGCCTCATGCGCCTTCATAGTGCTCATGCGTCTAGAACACTTAGAGTATTTTCTAAAATTTTAAGCAGAACAGAACATTAGAGTTTGACCCAAGTTCGACTTAGGGTTTTTAATTGTTATTATATTTGTACTATTATAATTTGTCTCTATGATCCTAGTAATTATTATTGTGTGACTTATGTAGTGTGCATATGATCATGAATGCAAGTATTATCTTAAGCAAAGTGAAAGAGTAATGATAAAGAGAAGTGGAACCTAATTAAAAGTTAACAATCTTGCAAGCTTATAGGAGGTGCACGATCTTGTTATTGTTAGCTCAATTGTGATGCGGGTTAGATACCCCTTATGCTCACGGGGCCAATCAATTGAGATTGGCGGACCATTGTAGCATGCCCTAGGTGACTGGGCTGGCCTTGTATACAATAATTCGGACTATAGACTGTAGGGGGCCCAACACCAGTTTCTCCGCGCACATAGTTTAGGGTATTGCTCATTGGTCCACATAGACAGTGAAAGATAAAGCTAAAAGAGTACAAAATGAACAAGGTACACAGTAAAGAAAGAGAACATTACCTTGTTGTATAGTTAATGTGTGCTCACATACTAGAGTAAGAGATGTATTGTTTTTAGAAAGAGTATTTTCATATATATACATTACACAAGGTACTTTTAATACTTATAAAACTAGAACTCACTCAGCAACACTGACTTTTATACATTTTCAGTTTGTAGGGAAGCATTGCTGGGTATGGCACACTGGGAAAGCTGCTCGGCTGGGCAAGACTGACATCCGTTCATGATTAATAATTTTGTCGCTTTGTAATGCAGTTAAACAATCTTTTGGAACTGAAAACAATTATGGGTGTATTGCTTAGCAATAGTTTATATTAATTAAATGGATGAGTTTTGATATTAATTTCGCTGCATTGTTTTATAAAATGTATACTAGTATGTATCTTTAGTGCCATGAATCACCAACCGTGAGGTGCCCGGGAACGGGGCCTTACAAGTTGGTATCAGAGCCAAAGTTTAAGAGAAATGGGAAAACAATTTCAAAATAAACCTTAACTTAAATTGAAAATGGGACAGAAAGAGGGATGTCAGCCCGAGTAGCTACATGCCATCAGGTATTTCTTTTCTTAAAGTTAATCAGTATTATGTGGTGTGCTATTTGACTTATGTGTCCTTAGTAGATTTAGATACTGATGTAGTCAGGATAGGAAATGCTTGGGGTGTGGAGAGTAAGGTAAGTGGCTAATCACAACTGGCCACTGTAATTACGGACTTACTATACTTGACATAAACTGAGCTATTACCTTGAATAACTTTGTTAGTATTTGAATCTTATAGCATCTAGGAAATGGCTGGACACAAGTCTTCCAAGCTTTCTAGAGGTAGAGGTCGGCCACGTGTGACTAGGAGTAGTGCTAAGGCTCCTGAGACGGCTCATGAGAACCCTGAGGTTCATGGTCGAAGTAAGGAGAATGAGAATGCCCGTCTGAACGCCTCAGCTAGGGAGGCGATTGCTGATGAAGTGCACCAGGTCATGCAGACAGTCTTACTGTCTATGGTGACGAAAGTCATCAGGGCCGTGAGGAGTGAGGAGAGAAAGACGAAGGAGAATAAGAAGAGGTCCACGGGTGAGGGAAGCAGAAGGGAAGAAGAACGACCAGAGCCTGAGATGGTATTGTCTGACGAAGAGGAGGATGATGTAGTAGGGGTGACGACCAAGGGATGCAGTTATGGGGCATTCCAGAGGTGCAAGCCCCCGACTTTCGATGGCAATGGCAATGTTGCTGTCGCTCACCGCTGGGTGAGGGACATGGAAGCGGTGTTGGAAATCACTGAGTGTCGTGAGGATCAGAAGGTGAAGTTCATGACTCACTCTTTTGTCGACTCAGCGTTTTGTTGGTGGGACAATATTGTCCAAACTGAGGGTGCTAGAGCCATCGGGAAGATGCGATGGAAGGAGCTGAAGCAACTAGTGATCGGGGAATCCTGTCCTCACAGAAAACTCAACAGGATCGAGACGGAGTTCCTACAACTTGAGGCGGGAACCATGACCACCAGCAGTACACCACCAAATTCAATAAAATGGCGAGGCTGGTACCGGATCAGGTGATGCAGGTGTCAAGGAAGATCAAGAGGTACATCCAGGGACTACCGGCTGATATTCGCAGGCATCTGATCGTTGCTCAGCCAACCAACTTTCGATAGGTGGTGGACTTGGCGGGCAGACTGTACGACGAATGGGAGGAGGCAGTGGTAGAGGTGAAGAGGACAGGTGGTGGTGACAAAAGCTGGAGTGGGAAGAGGGTTGGACGTGGTGGTTTCACTCCAAACCACAAGAGGATGAAGGTGGACGACCATAGGGTGTTGTCAAGCTTAGGGTTGAAGAAGTGTGGCAAATGTGGAAGGGGGCATACCAGCGAGTGTAGAATAGGGTTGAATGTATGCTTCAGGTGTGGCAAGCCTAGCCACATCGCTAGAGACTGTAGGATGCTGAAGTGTTATAACTGTGGCGGGGAGGGCCACGCGACCAAAGACTGCAAGAAGTCGAGGGCGGAGAGCTCTGGAGCGAAAAAAAAGCCGGGGGAAGAAGGGCGGGCAAGTGCTAGAGCTTACACCATGACCCAGGAAGAAGCCATAGTGGATCCCAATGTCGTGTCAGGTATGTTTCTAGTAAATCAAACTTGTGCCTCTGTATTATTTGAATTTGGAGCTAGTAGGAGTTTTATTTCTACTAATTTCTGTGCTAAGTTGTCTGCTAGTAGCAGGAGTATTAGTGAGCCATTCGATGTAGAAACTGCTATCGGTAAGACCACTAGAATTACTAACATAATAGAGGACTGTGCCATAGAATTAGAAGGTCATAGGTTTGCTGCTAAATTACATGTGATGCCCCTAGGTGGATTTGACGTATTACTAGGGATGGATTGGTTAGCAACCTATGAAGCGAATATCGTGTGTTGTAAGAAGATGATTAGACTGACGGTGCCTAATAGGAGTTCGGTGACAATATACGATGATCGGGTTATGACGATTCCGAAAGTGATCTCGATGGCGGTGGCGGGAAGGTGCATGAGGCGTGGATGTAGCGCTTACCTGGCCTACGTGAAAGATGTGGGCGCGTTAACACCACAATTTTCTGATGTACCGGTGGTGTGTGACTTTCCCGATGTGTTTCCAAAAGACTTATCAGGTGTGCCACCGGATCGCGAAATCAATTCAAATTAACCTGATACCCGGTGCTCAGCCTGTCGCTAAGGCACCGTATCGACTGGCTCCAACAGAGATGAAGGAATTGATGAAGCAACTGCAAGAGTTGCTCGATAAGGGGTTCATTAGACGGAGTATCTCTCCTTGGGGTGCTCCGGTCTTGTTTGTAAAAAAGAAGGACGGTAGCATGAGGATGTGTATTGACTACCATGAATTGAACAAGTTGACGGTGAAGAATCGGTATCCATTACTGAGGATTGATGACTTGTTCGATCAGCTCCAAGGTACCAGTTGGTTCTCAAGGATAGATCTTCGATTTGGCTACCATCAATTGAAGGTGAAGGAGCAAGATATTCCTAAAACAGCCTTTCGCACGTGTTATGGACACTACGAGTTTCTCGTTATGTCCTTTGGTTTAACCAACGCGCCAGCTGCTTTTATGGACTTGATTAATCGAGTGTGCTGGCCGATGTTGGACAAATCAGTGATTGTGTTAATCGATGATATCCTGATTTATTCAAGGAACAAGGAAGAGCATGCCGGTCATATTCGAGAGCTGTTGGAAACGTTGAGAAAGGAGAAACTGTATGCTAAGTTCTCCAAGTGTGCTTTTTGGTTACGCGAGGTGCAATTTCTGGGTCACGTGGTAAATGTGGAGGGAATCATGGTGGACCCGGCAAAGGTTGAGGTCGTGATGCAATGGAAGTCTCCTAAGACGCCATCCGAGATTTCTAGCTTCTTGGGATTGGTAGGCTACTACAGGAGGTTTATTCAAGACTTTTCCAAGATAGCCTCACCTTTGACTAAGTTGACTCGCAAGGATATGAAGTTCGTGTGGGGTCAAGAACAGGAGTGTTCTTTTGAGGAGTTGAAGACGAGACTAACACAAGCTCCTGTCTTGACATTACCCGAAGGTAGTGAAGACTTAGTGGTATATTCGGATGCTTCTTATTCTGGGCTAGGTTGCGTACTGATACAATGCGGAAGGGTAATAGCCTATGCATCCCGACAACTGAAAACCCACGAAGTCAACTATCCCACGTACGATCTAGAACTAGCAGCTGTTAATTTTTCCTTGAAGATTTGGCGGCACTACTTGTACAGGACGAAGTGCATAATCTTCATGGACCACAAAAGCTTGAAGTATTTCTTCGAGCAGAAAGATTTGAACATGAGGCAGAGGCGATGGTTGGAGCTCATCAAGGATTACGATTGCGAGATCCATTACCATCCAGGCAAGGCCAACGTGGTGGCAGATGCCCTTAGCCGGAAGGAGAAACCCGAGCCGATTCGGGTGAAGGCTTATCAGCTGATTATGACCCCTGATGTGACGACACAGGTCAAAGAGTTTCAAGACGAGGCTTTGAAAGATGATCGCCTTAACTCTGAAGGAATGAGGTGTCTAGTCGCAGAGTTGGGTGAAAACACTCTCGGGGTCAAGACCCGATATGGGCGGATGTGGATTCCTCGTTATGGGGATTTACGTGGGAGGATCATGGACGAGGCCCATAAAACTCGATACTACATTCATCCCGGTGCCACCAAGATGTATCAAGACATGAAGAAAGACTACTGGTGGCCGGGTATGAAGCGTGATGTATTGGAATTTGTGAGTAAATGCCTTACTTGCTTGCAAGTGAAGGCAGAGCATCAAAAGCCTTACGGGAAGATCCAACCGTTGGATATACCCGAGTGGAAGTGGGAGCACATCACCATGGACTTCATAACAAAGTTACCGCATACCCCGAAAGGGTATGATGCTATATGGGTAATAGTTGATCGTTTGACGAAGAGTGCTCACTTCCTGCCGATCCGAGAGACGTATTTGTCTAAGAGACTGGCGGATCTGTTTATCAGAGAGATCGTAGCTCGTCATGGCGTGCCGGTGTCTATCGTATCGGATCGTGACACTCGATTCACATCGAAGTTTTGGAAGAAATTCCACGATGCGATATGGACGAGGCTACATATCAGCATGGCTTATCATCCTCAGACTGACGGTCAGCCTGAAAGGACGATCCAGACACTCGAGAACATGCTTCGAGTGTATGTGATCAATTTTGGAGGAAGTTGGGATGACCATCTGCCGTTAGCAGAATTCTCATACAACAACAGTTATCATGCCAGCATTGGCATGCCACCATACGAGATGCTATACGGTAGGAGATGCAGAACACCCATTTGTTAGAGTGACATTGGTCAGAAAGAGTTGGGAAGTATTGAGGTGATCGAGGCTACGACTGAGAAACTCAAAAAGATCAAAGCCTTTATGAAGGCAGCCAAAGATAGGCAAAAGTCATATGCCGATAAGCGGTGTAGACCGATTGAGTTCCAGGTGGGTGATAGAGTTATGTTAAAAGTCTCACCTTAGAAGGGTATCATTCGGTTTAGAAGGCGGGGCAAGTTGAGCCCATGGTATATAGGACCTTTCCGAATCATTGCTCGAGTAGGAGAGGTGACCTATAGGTTAGAACTACCTGATGAGTTAAATGGAATTCACCCGACATTCCATGTATCTCATCTACGGAAGTGTTTAGCAGATGAAGATATGGTTGTACCACTAGAGGACATTGAAGTGGATGAACGGCTCAGTTACGTAGAGCAACCAGTGGCAATCATTGATCGTAAGGAGAAGAGATTAAGGAATAAAGTGGTTCCTCTTGTGCGTGTGCAGTGGAAGCATAGAAAGGGATCCGAGTCTACGTGGGAGGCTGAAGACGAGATGAGACAGCATTACTCACATCTGTTCGAGGATTAACAGGTTTCAGGGATGAAACCTTTATAAGGGGGGTGGACTTGTAACACCCAGTTATTTTTTTTAGATATAAAGAAATAATAAAAGTAAAGGAAAAGAAGGAATTGTAATTTAACCCAAGTAGAGGGGTTAAAAGTGTCCAAAAGAACAAAACTTTGGGAAGTTGGTGAATAAAGCAACATGGCCGCCCATGCCATGTTACTTTTCGCCTATCATTCGGATTTTTAGAGAAAGAGAGGAGAAAAGCAGAGAATTCTCGGAGGTTTTAGAAGAAGCGAGAACTTCAAAGTTTTTGGGTAAGAATTCTTTGTGTTTGTGATGTTATAAATAGTTCTAGTCTCGGTTATGTGCTTATTTGTTTGTGTGTGTTCGGGTGTGTGTGTTTATGATGGGTTTTAGGTGTTGAACTCATTGCACCCGGGTTTAAAAAGGAAGGCACACCCAAAGTTGCACAAGGTGAGTTCTAGACCCTGTATTTTATTTATTTCAAACATTTTGGGGCTGAAAATCTATGCAAAACTGTTTTTACAAAAGTTCGGTTTGAACACCCGGTATGTATCTATGTGTGTATGATCATGTTTTATGGTTGTTATATGTTAGTTATACT
Organism: Flaveria linearis; assembly: GCA_024085815.1. Classification (NCBI taxonomy): domain Eukaryota; kingdom Viridiplantae; phylum Streptophyta; class Magnoliopsida; order Asterales; family Asteraceae; genus Flaveria; species Flaveria linearis. Next base: position 37,247,780 of record CM044012.1, read on the forward strand.
TAGAATAGTGTTATTAGGCCTAGAACATGTAAGGAAAAATGATTGGGATTTGTAATGTATTAAGAATATGTTAAACAGGTGGTCCAACCGCCCAAACAATGCCCCAACCGTCTAGAATTGCCTTAGAAAGTTTAAGTAGGCACAAACGGCTAAACAGGGCCTAACCGCCCAAACAGTGCCCCAACCGTCTAGAAATGCCTAAGAAAATTTTAAGTGCAAGCCCAACCGCCTGAACAGTAGCCCATGCGTCTAAGAATTTGACTCAGACGCCTAAGTATGGACCAACCGTCTGAATAGTGCCCATGCATCTGGGATGTTCCAAACGCCTAAGTATTGAACCGCCTAAATAGTGCCCATGCATCTGTACAGGCCTCATGCGCCTGCATAGTGCTCATGCGTCTAGAACACTTAGAGTATTTTCTAAAATTTTAAGCAGAACAAAATCATTAGAGTTTGACCCAAGTTTGACTTAGGGTTTTTAATTGTTATTATATTTGTACTATTATAATTTGTCTCTATGATCCTAGTAATTATTATTTGTGCCTTATGTGGTGTGCATATGATCATGAATGCAAGTATTATCTTAAACAAAGTGAAAGAGTAATGATAAAGAGAAGTGGAACCTAATTAAAGAGTTAACAAGTCTTGCAAGCTTATAGGAGGTGCACAACCTTGTTGTTGTTAGCTCAACTGTGATGCGGGTTAGCTACCCCTTATGCTCACGGGGCCAATCAATTGAGATTGGCGGACCATTGTAGCATGCCCTAGGTGACTGGGCCGGCCTTGTATACAATAATTCAGACTATAGACTGTAGGGGGCCCAGCACTAGTTTCTCCACGCACATAGTTTAGGGTATTGCTCATTGGTCCACATAGACAGTGAAAGATAAAGCTAAAAAAGTACAAAATGAATAAGGTACACAGTAAAGAAAGAGAACATTACCTTGTTGTGTAGTTAATGTGTGCTCACATACCAGAGTAAGAGATGTATTGTTTTCAGAAAGAGTATTTTCATATATATACATTACACAAGGCACTTTTAATACCTATAAAATAGAACTCACTCAGCAACGCTAACTTTTATACATTTTCAGTTGGCTGGTAAGCACTGCTGGGTATGGCACACTGGGAAAGCTGCTCGGCTGGGCAAGACTGACACCCGTTCATGATTAATAATTTTATCGCTTTGTAATGCAGTTAAACAATATTTTGGAACTTAAAACAATTATGGGTGTATTGCTTAGCAACAGTTTATATTAATTAAATGGATGACTTTTGATATTAATTCCGCTGCATTGTTTTATTAAATATATACTATTATGTATCTTTAGTGCCATGAATCACCAACCGTGAGGTGCCCAGGAATGGGGCCTTACAACAAGTAATGTCTCCAAATTTTTAGTGCAAACACTACTGCTCCTAGTTTCAATTCATGTTTAGTATAGTTCTTTTCACTACCTCTAAGCTGTCTAGATGCATATGCCATTACTTTGTCTTTTTGCATTAAAACACATCCAAAACCTTGATGTGATGCATCACAATATACTACAAAATTATCTGTTCCTTCGGGCAGTGCTAAAATAGGAGTACTACATAACTTATTTTTGAGAAGTTCAAAGGCTTCATTTTGTTTTTCTCCCCATATGTACTTTTTATCTTTCTGAGTTAGCTCTGTCAAGGGTTGAGCTGTTCTTAAGAAATTTTCTATAAAGCTCTTATAATATCCTGCTAAACCTAAGAATTATCGCACTTCAGTTGGTGTCTTTGGAATTTCCCACTTCTTTACTGCTTCAATCTTTGCTGGGTCAACTTGTATACCATCTTGATTAACTACGTGTCCTAAGAATTGTACTTCCCTTTTCCAAAATTCGCATTTTGAGAATTTTGCATACAATTTTTCCTTTTGTAGTAATTCCAAAGTCAACCTTAAGTGTTGTTCATGGTCTTCCTTATTTTTAGAATAAATCAGGATTTCATCTATGAAGACTATGACAAATTTATCTAAATAGGGTTTGCATACTCTATTCATTAGATCCATAAATACTGCTGGAGCATTGGTTAACCTAAATGGCATTACAAGAAATTCATAATATCCATACCTAGTCCTGAATGTAGTCTTTGATATATCTTCATCCTGTACTCTTAACTGATGATATCCAGATTTTAAATCTATTTTAGAAAAATAACTAGATCCTTGCCATTGATCAAATAAATCATCAATCCTAGGGAGAGGATACCTATTCTTTATGGTGACTTTATTGAGTTCCCTATAATCAATATACATTCTAAAAGTCCCGTCTTTCTTTTTAACAAATAGAGTTGGTGCTCCCCAAGGTGATACGCTAGGGCTTATAAATCCCTTATCCAACAATTCTTGTAATTGGTTCATCAGTTCCTTCATTTCTGTTGGTGCTAAACGATATGGTGCTTTAGCAATAGGGGGTTGTTCCTGGTACTAATTCTATCTTAAACTCTACTTGACGAGGGGGTGGCAAACCGGGTAATTCATCAGGGAAAACATCAGGATATTCATTGATAATAGAAACACTTTCTAGATTCATCTTATCTAATTTTGTATCAGTTACATGAGCCAAGAAAGCTAAGCATCTCTTCCTTAAACATTTTTATGCTTTCTTACAAGAAATTATTTTCATAATACCACTAGGCTTTTCACCGTATATACAGAGAGTTCTATTTTCTTTAATCAGAGGGATTTTTATCATTCTCTTACCACATATAATTACAGCATGATTCTTACTTAACCAATTCATACCTACTACAATATCAAAACCTCCTAATTCAATAGGAATCAGATCTATATCAAAATAATGTTCATTTAGGTTTAAAGTATAGTTAGGAATGATTTCACCAGCTTCAATTATTTTACCATCAGCTAATTTTATCATATATTTGTGCTTTAGCTTCTCAGAAGTTAGATTAAGTGACGGTCTAAAGGTATTTGAAATGAAACTACGAGTTGCTCCTGTATCAAATAATACTGTTACGTACTGATTGTTGATAAGGAACGTACCCGTAACTACTTCTGGTTCATGCCGTGCTTCTTCAGCTTGCATTACGAAAGCTCTTCCACGGGAGTTGTTTTGGTTAACTGGAGCCTTGCCTTTCAATTGTGGACATTTATTACGAAAATGGTTTTCGTTACCACACTGATAGCAGACTGGTTTAGGGTTGGTGGGGTTCTTGTAGTCTTGCGATATATGTCCCTTCTTTTTGCAATTATAACAAATCACTATCATACAATTTACATGGTGATATCTTTGACAGGTACTGCACCATGGTCGTCCTTCAGTCTGTGTTTTCTTTTCTCGTACTGCTCCTAAGAAATTTCTTTATGGAGGTCGGGTTATCCTTTTCTGAGGGTTTTCTCCAAATTTCCTTCCTGTGTGGTTGTCATTCCACTTCCTTTTCTCTCCTATTTTTGGATTACTTAAAGATCCATTTCTTATCATTTCATCAGGTAGGCTTCCTGACAAGCTTACTACTTCCTGGAAGGTTTTGGGCATTGCTGATTTAACTAATTCCCTTATTTGTGGTACTAATCCTCAAATATACCTTCCTATCCTTTTAGATTCAGGGGTTATCAGGTGTGGCACTAATCTGAAGAGTTCATTATACATGTCGGTATATTCCCGATGTGCAGCTCCTCTCATTTCTAATGCCAGGAATTTAGTTTCTAATTTCTCTATTTCATTATAAGGACAATATTTTTCTATTACTAGGTTTCTAAATTCTTCCCAACTTATCTTATTCATGACATGCCTACCTTTAGTTTGCATTTCCATTTTCCGCCAGGATTGTGCCTCTCCTTTAAGTGAATGCGAAGCAAACAGTGTCTTATAATTGTCGGCACAGTTACTAATTTCTAAGAGTGCTTCTATTTCATCTAACCAACATAGGGCTTGTACAGCTCCTCCTTTTCCATCAAATTCCCGGGGTCTGCATGACATAAAAGTCTTGTAAGAGCATCCTTTTGTGACTCCGTTTAAGATTTCTTCCTCTTGTCGTTCCTCTGGATTAACATTTTCTGGTCTTTCATTTTGGTGTGATGTGGTTCCAAAGTTCAGATTCTGTTGTAGTTAGGCTATCAGAGTAGGTAATGTAGCTTCTATTTGTTGAGCTACTAGTTGAGAAATCCTATCATTCTCATTTGTGTCATTATGCACATACGTTTCTTCCCCAAGTCGGGTTCTAGGTCATCCAACTCGTGTTGTTCTTCGTACAGGCTGAGTGTTTCTTTTTGGCGGCATGATTCACTATAGTTAATTATAATTAGTATCATAAGTAAAAAATTTAACACAAATCTTATCTAACACATAACAGATAGACATTTAAACACAAAAGATATGCATATATCATTAAGTTCTTTATTCTTTTATTTTGACAAGTTAGACTAGAAAACTTCTAGTTTTTACGAATCCAGTTCCATATCTTTACAAAGATATTTTCTTGGGTGTCTTTAATTTCTTAATATCCTTCTGGATTCTCCGGATTCCTTGTTGTATTTTCTTGAGCTTCTTAAGGGTCCGCTGAGTTGTCTTCACTTGATCCTCATTCAGCTTTTGTCTTTTAATTATTTTACCTTCGTTTCCGGAAGAATCAGAATTTTGTATTTCTATGTCTTCAACTTGCTTGGCCAAAAATCTATCTCCACGTCGTATCTTTTTCCAAGGGGTCTTAATTGTATATCCCCCGATGTTTACTTGTGCACGTCGGACATAAAATTTTGGTTTAAAGTTGTTCTCAACTTCAATTCGAGAAGTTTCTATAATTTGTTGTGGTTCCGGTTCTGGTGTTATTTCCTTAAAGTTGTTATGGTCTGAGCACTCGGAAGGATCAGTCAAAATGTGGTAATTATCTGAATTCATAGATGCAAAAATTTCTTTATAATTTTCGGCAAAACAGTTAGTCATATATTTTCATATGTATTCTATATGTCACATATTTTTATTGCAATTATCAGAGATCTGCATATAATCATGAAATTTCACATAAAGTCATACCACATATATATTTATCAAATATATTGTTTATTATAATTTGAGCTTATGGTTATAGTCTAGGTATTTTTATAGTACCTAATTCTCTATAACCAATGGCTCTGATACCAACCTGTCACATCCCGGTGGAAGCGTGAAACGTGTTGGACCAAAAGAACCAATGAGCCAAGATCAGGAAAACCTCTAAGTCCCACAAGACATCACAATAACTGCTGAAAGCTTCATCAACTGTTTGACAAAGACTGAAGACCTCAACAGCTGAAGATCAAAGTACTGAAGAACATCAACTGAAGACTCAAGTACTGAAGACTATCAGCTGAAGACTAAAGTACTGAAGATCAACAGCTGAAGTACAAAGACTGAAGACAAAGACTGAAGACATCAGCTGATGACAACTACTGAAGTCATCAGCTGATGAATCATGTAACACCCGAAAGTTTGACCTTTTGGCAGGCTGTGCGACTGAGCCTCAGTCGCCTGGGATTTATGCGACTGGAGGTTCAACCGCATGCTATTCGGCCGATTGAAGCTCAACCGCACGATTGGAGTTCAACCACCCGAATGAAAGACGAGCCGCATGGAATACGTGCGACTGGGGGTCCAATCGCATGGTGTTCATGCGACTGAAGGTCCAGTCGCCCCTGGACCAGATGCGACTGAGATGTGGGTATAAAAGGGGAGCAGCTCACATACTCTTCCCAATTTCAGTCGGGAAGAGCAGGGAGCGACCGAGAGCAGAGAAGAAAGAGGGAAAGTGCTGACCGATTGTCGAGAAGCAAGCTAAATCGAAGCTCCTCAACTTCTACCTGTTAAGGTGAGTTCTAGAGCCCCTTATTTACATGTTTTCTAACGATTTTGGGGCTGGAATCACATATAAACCCTATTTTTGAAATAGTGAAAGTTTGACCCATTTGAGTAAAATCTTGAATAACGTGTTTATGGCATGAATTAGGACTAGTATAGGCTTGTATGAGGTCCTAGTAGGAATCCCTGAGGCTTGGGAGGGTCGAATTGGGCTGAAAATGGGTTTATGGTGACTGTGGGGATGGGGATTCGCGACTGCAGTGTATGAAGAACTCCAGTCGCTGCCCAGTTAGGGTTATGCGACTGAAGGGCCATTCGGCCGAATGAGGAATAGTTGATGTCCAATCGCACGATTGAAGCTCAGACGCACGATTGAGCCTCAGTCGCCTGATGGACTATGCGATTGGGGGTTTCGGTCGCATAGGTCCAATCGCAGAGTAGTTCAGTCGCACGGTTAAGAGTTAGTCGCATATGTCCCAGTCGTATAGTGTCTAGTCGTGCGGAAGAAAGCCCAGTCGCCCGATTGTATGCCCATTCGCATGACAGCCCAATCGCATGGTCCAGTCGCATGGAGGACATGCGACTGAGATAGGTTCAGTCGCCCGTATAGGGCTGATGTGAATGTATAGAGAAGTGTATGTATGTTAAGTATGATGTGGCCATGATGGATGATAAATACCGATGATTTGTAAATACTTATGTTCCTTATGTAAATGTATGTTATCTTTTAATAACTTTACGTGAATGAATGAAAGAATGAAAAGAATGTATTAAGAATGTAAAGTGAAAGATAAGTAAAGAAGGGACATGATGAACGAATGCATGCATTAATAAATGAATGAATGAATGTGTAAGTAAGGCTTGCAAGCAAATGAAAGGAGGTGCACACCCCTGGCAGGTGTTAGCTCAACGGTGTGCGGGTTAGCTACCCCGAAGGATGCACATCGGGGTCAGTCTTTGTGATTGACCAGAAGTATGTATGGGATCCTTGCCGTTTACCCTAGGTGACTGGATCAGCATTAGTGCACAACGTTCGTGATTGATCATCACAGGTCCAGCACCCGCATTTGTGCACAACGTTCGGGGTATAGCATATGGCACTGATCCAGAAGTAAAGTGAAAAGATAAGTGGTGCATGTACCTACCCCAGGTGACTGGATCAGCATATGTGCACAACGTTCGTGGTTGATTACCACAGGTCCAGCACCAGCAGTATGTATGATGTAAGGGGGTATTGTACATGTCACCGAATGCAAAGAATGTTCGAACAAACGTAACGAATGTATGAATGAGTGAAATAAACGTTCGAACGGAGGTAATGAAAGAATGTAAGGTATGTATGTATGAAAGTAAACGAGAATGATGACTAGTACACGATTGAATGATTAATGAACGAATGATGAAGATAATAATAATATTATCTACGTGTACGTATGATGTGTGAGCACATGTATGTAAGAACAGTTATAAAGAATGAAAGTATGTTTTATTATAAAACTAGAACTCACTCAGCAACGCTGACTTTTTATGTGTTTCCAGTTGGCAGGTAGTGTTGCTGAGGATGGCACGAGGCGACTACTCAGCTCTTTTGGGATGGCATTCACTTTTTGATTATACTGCCACATCATGTGTTGTGGGCCCGTAATGCGCGCAACACATTATGTTGCATGCAAGTGCAAGATTTCTTGATAATCCTGATAAACAGGGTTATTTAAGAAATCTTCTTTATGAAGAAAAATATATTTTTGAACTTAATATCTTCTTTATGAAGAGAAATATATTTTCTTTTTATTATTTTCTTTCTGTAGAGGTCGCTGTATGACCCTATGATTGCTGAGGAATATGCATCAGCAGCAATCATAGTATAGTTAAGCAATGTAAGGAAAAGCTTGTATTTTGTAATCAAGACAATGATGTAAAAGCTTTTATGATGAAATGAGAATGCATATTTTATTAATTCCGCTGCGTATTTTATGATCATGTATTAAATGTATGTTTTACGTGTGATGATGACCAACCGTAAGGTGCCCGGGATCGGGGCCTTACAAGTTGGTATCAGAGCAAAAGTTTAAGTAAAATGGGTAAATTTTCAAAATAAACCTAAACTTAAACTGAGAATGGGACAGAAAGGAAGAGAATGCCATCTGAGTAGTTGCGTGCCATCAGGTATTTTCTTGAAAGTTAACCAGTGTTACGTGCGCATGTTATGTGTTTATGTGTACTGTTAGACTTAGATACTAATGTAGTCAGGACAGGTAATGCTCGGGGTGTGAAGAGTAGAGTAAGTGGCTAATCACAACTGGCCACTGTAATTAGGGACTTACTATACTTAACATAAACTGAGCTATTTCCTTGAATGACCGTGTTGGTGTTTGAATCTTTCAGTGTGATAGAAGATGGTCGGTGGTAGATCATCTAAAGCTTCCCGTGGTGGTGGACGTGGTGCTGAACCGCGTAACACGCGAGGAAGATCTAGGACAGAAAAAGTAGTTCATGAGGAAGACGAGATTCCTAATCAGGAGGAGGCGGACGAAAGCGCGAATTTAAGGGCCTCGGTGAAAGAGGCAGTGGTTGAGGAGGACAAGAAGGTGAAGTTTGCTACCCACTCTTTCACAGGGTCAGCTTTATGCTGGTGGAAAAATATAGTCCAAGCCGAGGGTACCAGGGCTATAGGGAAGATGAAGTGGGCTGAGTTAAAGAGGCTGGTGATCGAGGAATTCAGTCCTCGTCGGGAAATGGATAGAGTTGAGAGAGAGTTCCTGCAGTTGGAGGCGGGGACGATGACCCACCAACAATACACCACCAGTTTAACGAGTTGGCACTGTTGGTGCAGGAGCAGGTGACGCCGGTGTCTCGAAAGATCAACCGTTATATTCAGGGGCTGCCAGCTGAAATTCGTTGCCACTTGATTTCTGCCCGACCAAGCACTTTCAGGTCGGCAGTGGATTTGGCGGGAAGGTTATTCGATGAACGGGCTGCGTTGGTAAAGGCTGAGGGTAGCAAGAAGGGAAGTGGGGAGAAGAATTGGCAGGGAAGAGATTTGGTCGAGGTGATATTTCGACAAGCAGCAAGAAGGCACGGGTTGATGATCGTTGTGTGGTCACGTCAAGTACGGGTCGAGAAAGTGTGGGAAATGTGGGAGAGAGCACGGTGGTGAGTGCAGATGGGGGCTGAATGTTTGTTTTAAGTGTGGAAAGCCAGGTCATATGGCGAAAGAATGTAAGGGCTTGAAGTGCTTTAACTGAGGGGAAAGTGGTCATATGAACAAAGATTGCAAGAAGCCGAGATCTGAGGGTTCCGGTGTGAAGAAGGCAGTGGGCGAAGGGTCGAGAGCAAGCGTCAGAGCATTCACGATGACACAGGAAGAGGCTAGGACGGACCCTGATGTCGTGTCCGGTACGTTTCTGGTGAACCAAACTGTAGCCTCTGTATTATTTGATTCGGGTGCCAGTAGGAGTTTTATTTCTATCAAATATCATTCGTTTTACAAATCAATTTAGAATTGATATATGGTATAAATAAGGGCATATTGGTATGCACATACTTAAACAAATGTATACATCACTCTTCTCAAATCTACTAATCAATAATATACACGAGTAGCCATTGCATAAAAATAATTAAAGGACAAAAATTGTACCCTATCACAATGATTGTTTTAATGACAATAATTGTCACTAATGAAAAATGTGTCTGCCAGGACCTTATAACGAGAACATGTTGTCGGTATAAGGTAGATATTAATTTAATAAAACTTTATTTTTGTTAATTGAACATGCATTTAGTTTGCCCCCTACTTTATAGCATATGTCTACTATCCTATAGCGATAACATAAGTCGGTATATTGTAGAAACTAATTTAATCAAACTTTTTTTATTCTGTTAATTGAAAATATATTTGCCCCTATCTTTTGACCACAAGTTGTCATAGCTATAGGATTATCTATGGTGACGACACCTATCCCGACTGCACTAATATCTACAATATATCGTCAGGCCTACCTTGGGTTATCTCGTTGCTATAGGCTTTTTTTTTCTTGTAGTGTTAGTAGCCGTGAGAGAAAGAAATAAAGATGGTCACATAAGAGTCTTCTATCTTATTTTCAAGGCAATATAATAGGACTAACGCAAAAGGTAAGAAGTTATTGTATATAGAAGCTTTAATTTTAAATCCAACGGCTTGATATAGATTTTATAAAACTCTAACCGGTACCACTCATGGTGTGAATCACATAAAGAAGTGGACAATGAGCAATTGGCCCACCCCACTTACTCCCCAATCCAATCTCATCCAAACACTATCCCACCATCCTCTAATAGCAATCAAACTTCTTATTCTTTCAATCATCATAATCCATCAACTTTTAATATTATCTTAAATTTTACACCATAACATAACCATCAACAAATCCCCTAACACCTATGCAACAGTATGGGGAACACTGCAGCAGTTGCAGATGGAAGAAAGAAGAAGAAAGCAAAAGTGATGAAGATCGACGGTGAAATCTTTAAGCTCAAAACACCCATCAAAGTGTTTGAAGTGATCAAAGATCACCCGAATCATGTTCTTTTGGAATCAAATACCTTTAAGCGATTTGGGATAAGAGCGAATCCGATGGATCCTGAGGAATATTTAGAAGGAGGAAAGATTTACTTTCTTGTGGAGTTACCTGAGCTGCCGGAGAAGAAAGGGGTGAGTAGGAGGGTGAAGTCTGAAGTGAATTTGACTGAAAAGGAGCGGCGGGAGCTCGTGATGATGTCGGTGTCATCGGAGATGGCGGTGGTTGGGGTGGATAGTGGTGGTGGTGGTTCGGTGAGGGTGAAGGTGAGGTTGCCGAAGGTTGAAGTTGATAAGTTGATCGGAGAGAGTAGAGATGAAGGGGAGCTGGCGGAGAGGATTGTTGATTTGTGTGTGAAGAAGAAAGGTGGTGGTGGTGGTGATCGCCGGCGGTTGCGTACGGTGGAGATGAAGGGTGGTTAGGGGTGTTTCATCATTCATGTTTGTGATGGTTGTTTTGTAAGGGTGGTTAGGTTTCTATGTTTGGGATTTGGGAATGTTAAAATGTAAATAAGATTTCTTTGAATATGCAATGATTTCAAAACCGGACCGGACCGGCCGGTCCGACCGGTTCGACCGGGAACCGGTGCCGGAGCCGGTTCGGTTCGGTGCTTTTGGACCGTTTTCCGGTTAACCGGCCGGTTCGCGCGGTCGACCGGTCCGACCGGAACCGGCGAACCGGGTTGAACCGGTTTTTGGTATTTTTTTTTTAATTTTAATAGAAAAATATTATTGGATATGAATTAAGAAACACCGGTTCGTTAATTTGGACTATATTTACTTGAATGGTATGTATTTTGGATGTTGTTTTGGATTAAGGAACACCGTTTAAACATGATATATTGTTTAAAATTGTTAATTTTGGTATGTATATGATATATTGTGTTAATTTGGACTATATTTACTTGAATGATATGTGTTTGTAGTTTTATAAATATTTAGAATTTTTTTATATTTTTTTAAATATTTATGACGTCATCCGGTTCGTAATCCGGTCCGACCGGTCCGACCGGTACGACCAGTAAACCTCTAGGCCGTCCGGTTCGCTTTCCGGTCCGGTTTTGAAAACATTGTGAATATGTGCCCTACCTAACAAAAATTTATTTGAATATGTTTGTGTTTGTGTAAATCTATAGTCAGACCGGTAACTGATCACAAATTTGATCTCTTTATCACTATTTGGATTGTTTTATAAATTTTTTTGTTTATTTTTTCCCATCTTTTCCCTAATTAATTTAATATTTAAAGATTCATATTTATGTTATTTATTTCTTTGTAGTTTATTTAAAATCTACATCAAAGTATATGATATTTTCATATTTTGTTATAAATTAGAACATAAATGATTCTAATTTTGTTATTATTTAAGGCTTTCTACACCTCCTATATTCGGTACAACCGTTCTAACTAGTCTAACCAATGGAGTGCTAAAGCGGTTGGTTCGCTGTTAGATAGGTCAAATTTTGGAAACATTGGTTTCATTAGAAAACAAGATTTATTTGACTTCCGTCGTGATCCTACGGTTTTTAGGTAAGTTCGACTCATTGACGTGATTTGGCCCGCGCCCTCTTGGTTACAAGGGAGCTGAGGGTCATCCACTACAACTAGATCGAGGGGTGTGACACCCCTATCTTGCTCGCGCAGTGATATCACATGTGTTGTTATAGATGTGATATTGATTTAATCGTCGAAGGATGGTGTAACAGGTCATTTGTATGTTGTAATGCATGCTTGCATCCTACGCTCGGGAGAAACTAGAACAAGTCTAGTACGGCCCAAAACCCGTTTTGCCACCTCTAATGTCTACCTGAAATCCAGCCGACCAAATTGGTTATTCATGGAATGTTTTACAAGTTCACTTCAAGTATTGGGCTTATCAAACCATAAAAACAAAATTAATAGTCCAGCGGCCCAAACATGCACATACTCTTTGCTCCAGCAGACTCGCACAAATAGAAGAATCAACTCAAACGTATGTTACACACACCTTTGAACCTTGTGTTAAATGATGACAAGAGGTAATAATGGATGACTATAGATATGGCCCTAATCTATGTTCTTAAGATTTAAAAGTACATAAAGGACGTAGTAAGTGGACAATGAACCCTTAAGTCAATATATGCATTATACATCTTATCTTATCATGCATAAATCAAGAGCAAAAGATTTATAGTACGTATTCTGATACAGAAATATCAGATAAAGCCAATAATTAAAGATTTGATCATTATTATCTATTTAATTATTTAATTATTGTTTTCATATTCTATTGGGTTTTTGTTTTCTAGTTTGTTTATCCCTCTTTTAGACAATAAATTAGGAGTTTGCTTATTCATAGTGAATTTTCATTGATTGAATTAAATTAAAGAACTTGTGTTCTTGAAACCTTTTGGTTTGTTTATCGTCTTTGATTAACTATTTGTTCTTGAGTCATTTGATCGCTTTCGAATCTGGTCATATTCACTCGTGATAGCTAGGTTACATCGTAACCATGAAGCTAACATATAAATTTGGCGTGAAGATTTGTTTAACAAAAAAACCTTCAACATAAGATCTCAAACCCGAATGATCTGCGCAGGATATGCCTTGTGTGTAAAAGTAATATTTATTTCTCTTCACAAAACCTTGAAACATATAACATACACACACTAGACCTCATTTTTAGGCAAAAAAGATGCAAGTACGATCCTAATGACAGTCACTCGTCTTATGCGTCTCTAAACAAAAGGTAATTTGGATAGAATGTTTAAACATAAACTAGAGATAATGAAAAAGTTCATATATATGGTTCACTTGAACCACAAATACAAGAAATTGTGGAATGGAATAATAATAATGCAAAGGGAAAAGAAGGTTCTTTTAGCTTTGATGAGCATATAAGAAAGGCAAGTGAGTCTTTGATCATCACTTCTTTACAAGGGTATATGATTCCCATCTCTTCTCTTTTCAGTTGCTTCTCTTTCAACCATTAAATTATTTTTTTTCTTTTTAATTTTATTGGTCTTCACTTATCTTAAATTTCACTTTTGTACATTAAGTTTGTACTTGTGGGGGGGGTGGGGGGGGGGGGGGGGGGGATGCCTTTCTAGATTTTTGGTACATTTGTTAAAGCTTTTTTATTTCTCCCATAGATCATGACAGAATTGAATTAACACAACTTATGCTTTAATTATTTATTTTAACCTGAAAATTATTAAACAGAAAAATAAAATAGTAACTCCTTTTCTCTCATTCTTTTATTTCTTATTCCTAAACTGCTGAAACCAATTTTGACGAAGCTTATTTTTCATAAAATGTTTTTGATGGCGTCAAAGATGTTATAAATGCTCACCATATTGTTAAAATTTGATAATCTCATAAGATATAAAAGGATTGTTGACACCCGAAGTATATTTAGCATAGGAGGCATCATCATATAGAACATTAAAGATTCTCATAACATTAATTTTAAAAAAAGTGAACCACTTTTTAATTTTTTTTTTCAATGCATCATTATTTAAACCTTATACATATTAATCCATATATATGGGTAGGTTTTATAAAACCATCAAACTAATTTATTAATATATATTTCTAATTATAACCTGTTTACTACACATATGTAAATTATATACATGCATAAAGTTCATCCACGTCTTTTTCAATTTCAGAATATGAGAAACAATAGCATTATATTCTTCTACGCGTTCTAGTAATATAGAGAAACCCTGCCTGTTCATCATTACCTAAGATATATTCGAACTCTTTATCTTATAATATTATATTACTATACTCCCATGCATGTTCTATATATGAGTTCTATTTCTTACCTTGTATCTTTCTCTGAACATACACATACACACAAAAGTTCAAGTATTGAAACATGAAGCCATCAATCCAATTTCCAATATTCATCATGATTATTCTCACAACATCATTATCTATCAACGGTGACAATCTTGAAGAACCAAATACAGTGCCTCAATTACCAGATTCATCGATAAAATGCGGTTCATGCCCCTGCATAAACCCTTGTGACATCCCACCACCAGTTCCACCGCCACCGCCACCATCACCGCCACCACTGCCTCCGTCACCACCACCACTACAGCCATGTCCATCACCACCACCACCACCACCGCTCCCATCACCGCCACCTCCACCTTCACCGCCACCAGTAGTCCCTCAGTGTTGCCATCCTGTTGAAGTTAAACCGCCACCTCCACCGCGGTTTATCTACGTCACGAGCCCACCTTCGAGTGTGTATCATCCTCATCCCTTGCAGATTTACTCTGGTGTTGGTGGTGTTACTTGTTGTTGGATTGTTGTGGTTGGTTGTGTTGTTTTAGAATGGATGTTGCTTTGAGGTATTGTTATTAGTAGTTTTATTTGTTTAAATTTTCATTTATTTGGTTCTCTTTTGCTAAATTCGATTTTCTGATTAATTGTTAGCGAAATAACTCATTCCTTTACATGATTAATCAAATATTAAATTCATTCAGTTCTTCCATATAAAGGGTACGTGGTATGTCTCAATATTTTGAATATTGTAATGTGGACACACTTTTCACTCCACTGATAGATACATAAAAATGCGTAAAAAAATTAGGTGTCACGTGGAAACACGGGCTATATTTGGAGAACCGGTTCTAAATAGGGTGTTATAAATAAGTTTATGGGTGTTTATAACTAGTTTATCGTTATGTGAAAACCATCGAATATGAACGACAAGTGAAGATAATAAGAATCTGCGTGTTTGGGGTGGCCGTCGATGGGGTGGCCGGCGATGGGGTGGCCGGCGATGGGGTGGCCGGCGATGGGGTGGCCGGCGATGATGGCGGTCGCTCGAGCAGAGGTTGGGAGATGGGGGGCGCTGGAGATAGGAGAAAAGAGGGGGAGATGTGTTTTGGGGTGTCTGAAAGTGTTGGGTGTAAAAAGGAGAAGAGGTTTGATGAAATGTCTTTCCGCCTGAAGATACTAGTCCATGTCTGCACCAAGAAGACCTCGCGTAGACGTTTTTTAATGAAATGTCTTCCAAAAAACAAACATTATGCGCACTCAAAACCTCTTCCCGCGTCTGCATGCACGCAGATGAAGAAGTAGAGAAGAGGTTTTCTTAAAAAACAAACACCACCTTAAACCAACATGTATAATATTAAGAACATATAGTATATGAAAAGGTACGTGGATTGATAATTAAAACCACGGTTATATTCGCCCTCTTTAGCACTCCACACTGTTGCGCACACACCACGTATTTTGAAGAAAGAAAGATGCCTCAACCCCTCTTCCCCATAATGTTAAAAGAACTCAAAAAGCATAGTTGTTTTTTGATAAAACTATACTTAGGATATTTTAAATACTTATTGCATTATATTTGATAATTTATAAGGTTTATGCACTCCTATTATTTTGTGAATTTATATAACTTTTGGTTTGATTTGAAATTGTGGAATTTGACTGTGCGGTTAACATGAAAAAATAGAAATTCTAAAAAAGATTTATAAAAGTTAAAAAAAAAAAAACTATAATAACAGTAAGTAATAACAGTATTACATACATGTAATCACCCATTTACATTAGGCATTTGTCTACATGTAAGTTAAATTAAAAAAAAATCAAATGTAGTATGCCTTGGAAGGTAGCTTCTTCATACTATGCCACATACATGGTGAATGAATTCATGAAAAAACACTAGAAACAACTTACTTCATTGCAACATCTTGATTGGTTAAGACTAAGGGGCTGTTTGGTGGCATCTAATTGAATAAGTTCCGAACCAATAAGAGGTTTGAACTAGTAAGAGATCTGAATCAGTAAGATGTCTGAATCAATAAGTGTGTTTGCTTGTAAAAATGAAAAATAAAAACCTGTCCATATAAAAACCTCTGATCTTCACCCTTCTCCCTCACCCCACAACCCCAAACCCTAGACCAACCACCACCCCCAACTGCCAACAAGTACCCAAACCGCCATCGTTGTCGTCGACCAGTACCAGATCGGTACCCCAACCGCCGTCGCGAACCACCACCGTGAACCACCGATGATGGTGAACCCGTCGGACATGATGAAGGGGGATTATCTCGTCGGCCATGGTGAACTCATCGGTACGCAGGCGAACCACCACCGTGAACCACCAACGATGGCGAACCACCACCGTGAACCACCGACGGTGGTGAACCAGTCAGATCGGTACGCAGGATTCGGCCATGGTAAACTCGTCGGCCATGGCGAACCGTCGGTGTTGATTCAGAGGGAGATTATCTCAGTCAGATAGTACCTCAAATCTGACCCAATAAGAGACAATTCAGAGGCATTTTTCAATCAGACATGTCCTAACCAAACACGTATGTCTGACCGGGTCAAACATATATGTCTGAATGGGGTCATCCAGACCCAACCAAACAGCCCGTAATATGAACTTTAAGAAAACAGTTAATCAACCATTTGTATGATTCAACAATTCAGTTGGATAACAGTCCCCCACCAAATGTTAAGCATCTTTATGATGAGCAACAATAGTAAACACGACAAATATCATTTTGTACTATATTAATATAAAATGTAAGTTTGCTAAGTAACTAAAACAGCTTAGTTGTTCGTATTGCACATCGTATCAAATGCTAAAAGATCACCAACTGTATTATAACTCCACTTCAAAACCTCAACGACCCAAAATAAATATCAGTGTTCACATCCAACAAACCATAGTAAATTCCAATAAGAAATTTACAAATTGATAGTAAGTACATCCGATGTGTCTACAATTATTTGGGCATCTCTTTCAGGAATAAAATGTCTTATATTCCTGCTAAATTTGTGAATCTGCTTTTGTACCATGGACCCACCCTTCAATAAGCATTGCATCTTATGGACCACGTTGGTTCTATTTATTCCAACTTTATGAAGAAGCTATTGATAATAAAACTAAACTTCCTTTGTTTCATTGTAAAATTCATATTCTCGGCGTTAACAAGACCTTCATTATGACTTTCAACAAATTCGTATAAAATAAAATTTGAAGAGTCAATTTGATATGTTCTCTACATTCTAATACTTTTAATGTGCGATGAGAAGGAGAAATTGACCTACTATCCATGGAGTCAAAATTTTGATGCTTTAGTTTACTGGGCTCTACACATTTGAGTTTCTTTCTTCGTAATGCCAAAACATGTTGCGACCCTAGTCTTCTCAGCATATGACTCATACATGTTAACAACACCCTCCTATTTTTAAAAATTATTCCTAAAACAGGTTTATCCTTAGTGCATATATTAGCATCTAATCTCTTGTTCGGTTTGGTGATCGGTAAAACATACTAGAAATAGATTCTTTATTTGAAAAAATATCACACCTAATAAAATTAAGATAAAAATAACAATATTTATATATAGTTTACCTAACATGATAACAATACGCATATGTAAACGGTTGAAAATAATAATCACACGCAAAATAATAATAAGAGATAATTAACCAGAACACATAACTAGCGTACACACAGGTATGAATAATAATCATAATAGTATGATAATAACAATAACACAATTTTATAATATATTGAAAGATGCATAGTTCAAAAATATTAAATATATAAGTCTCCCCCTATATTACATATAAAAAATTGTGACAACCCGCATATTTCGAGTATTATTATTAGTACATATTTAAAATTAAAGCAAAAAAAAAACAATTAAACATAATAATAAAAATAATAATAATAATAATACTATGGTTATTAATAATTTGTAAGAATTATTAAGAAAATAAACAATTAAAAAAATAGATTTATAAAGTCCAGGGGTTGTTTTGTTATTTCTGAAACTTTAAAAGAAACATTTCAACATAAAATAATAACTATTGAAACTGCAGGGACCAAAGTGTAAAATTTATAATTACAACCCAACCCCCGCCAATCCCCGCTTTTCCGGTCGCCGGCCGGCGAAGCTCCGGCGCTGCTCCGGCAACCACCCAACGGCCTTAAAAATCGGTATTTCGAACCCCACAAAGCACCAACATGATCGCGAACAAATTTCCAACTATAATATAACCTTTAATTAGGTAAAGGCATTCGGGATTTTGTGATAATGGCCACTAATCGAATCCATTAACAAATACCTAACAAGTTCCACTCAAACGATATTAATAATCAAATTAACCCAGTATAAATACTCATCGATCAGTTCCTAATCGAATGCACCTACCAATATAATCTGAAACATACAAACACTTCGAATTCGATTATCATTTTCTTTCGGACCTGCAACTCAATTGAAGTCGAACCTCCGAGTTTTCTTGTACGAAATTGGCATAGGGTTATTATTTCTCATCGACTAAGGAATCTTACTGCAAGTTTAATTCGATTATCATCGAGAATTTCCACTAGAACAGATTCTGCTAGGGCCGCGGCTTGTTCATCGATTGTTCTTAATCATTCAAACATCCATTCGGGTAATTAAGTATGTCCAAAGACTCGGTTTTTCATGGGGATTAAAAGCCCCAACTTTAATTTGATTGTTAACATCGAATTAACATTCAATTTGGATCAAATCAAACTAGGGTTCTAAGAGATTTGGGGGAAATGGAATTAGAAGGGTTAAAACAAATTGGAAACCAAAATAACCGCGGCTGTGAGCCTTGGTTTACTGGTTTGTGTTTGGGAGTATGGACAGGAGGTCGCGGGTTCGAACCCGGCTTCCAACATTTATTTTTTTAAAAGCTTTTTGAGCCTTTTAAAAATCCAGAAAAATTCCTAAAAATTATAAAGGTAATTTTTATAAACTTTGTCTATTCTGAAGGTTATTAAATTATTTTCTGGAAATTTATTTCTTTAAAAACCTTAATTATTTATATTTTAATAAATAATACAAATGTTATAAATGGTCATTTTTATAAAAATGGACCTAAATAATAATCATCAAGTTATTAATAGAGATTACATTACTTTAAGTATGGATTTATTATGATATATGAAGGAATTTTATTTAATAAATTTCACAAATTATTTACAAACACGAATATATCATTTTATTTAAATTAGGCATTAAAACCCCCAAATACCAAATGAAACCCTAAACCTCGATTTAACGTTAATCGTATTATTAAACTTAAATATTATAACATATATATATATATATATATATATATATATATAATCAACACCGAACCGATTTGTGAGACGCGAGACCGTACAGTGATTATATTTATAATTAATAATTGATATTAACTATATATATATATACTGAATGAAATACAGGTTAATTGGAAACCCGATCTTTTGTGCTTACAATTACTTGTTGCTCTACACTCGAGGTGAGTTTCACGGCCCGTTTTTACTTTCTTTCCTTTTTGGGGGAGAAAACATGCAAATACTATTTTGTTATGGTTGCCAGTATTATTGATATCGCTTGTTACGTTAGTGCGAAACGCATTTGAAAGTTCTTACAGTATCAAACCGTTAGTAACGCGATTAGCGAGGTAATTTTGAGTAGTACTACTGGGTCTGACAAACCCCGCCCGTGCTAGTCGCGCTAGCTTGATTGGAGGTCGAACGGGTGCTAAATTGACCTGTAACGATTGCCACGGTCGGTTAAGACGTGGTGGAAAGGCACTAAACACACACAGTCAGCTTCGGTTTGAAATACTAACTAACTTGTTTATATCTGTCACACCCTCAAAATCCGCTTAACGGGATTTTACCGTCAGGCGTGTGACACACCAGGATCTCAGATAGCATCAGTTACACCAAACACAGTAATTACAAAACATCACATTAAGTAATTAGACTTTTAAATCAATCATAAGTGTTTCAGATTTGTGGAAGCATTTCGAAAATAGAAATCAACAGTGAATCGTTTCAACATGCGTTTCAACCATAAGAATCAATAGCGTTTCACAAATTAAACCAGTTGAGTAGTGATGTAAGCCATGCATGCATCCTAGCTGAGTTCTTAATCTTGTGCGTTTCTGTGACCTGAGAAAACATGCTAAAATGTGTCAACATAAAGTTGGTGAGTCCACAGGTTTTAATCAACAAGAAATGTGTCAGAAAAGCGTTTCACATGGTTTCATCAACCAGAAATGTGTCCGAAAAGCATTTCACATTGTTTAATCAACCAGAAATGTGTCAGAAAAGCGTTTCACATAGTTTCATCAACCAGATATGTGTCCGGAAAGGCACTAAACACACACAGTCAGCTTCGGTTTGAAACACTAACTAACTTGTTTATAGGCTCGCGACCTATCGATATGCTTTATATACTAAACCATGTGAAACGCTTTTCGGACACATATCTAGTTGATGAAACTATGTGAAACGCTTTTCTGACACATTTCTGGTTGATTAAACAATGTGAAACGCTTTTCGAACACATTTTTGGTTGATGAAACCATGTGAAACGCTTTTCTGACACATTTCTTGTTGATTAAAACCTGTGGACTCACTAACTTTATGTTGACACATTTTAGCATGTTTTCTCAGGTCACAGAAACGCATAAGATTAAGAACTCAGCTAGGATGCATGCATGGCATACATCACTACTCAACTGGTTTAATTTGTGAAACGCTATTGATTCTTATGGTTGAAACGCATGTTGAAACGATTCACTGTTGATTTCTATTTTCGAAACGCTTCCGCAAATCTGAAACACTTATGATTGATGTAAAAGTCTAATTACTTAATGTGATGTTTTGTAATTACTGTGTTTGGTGTAACTGATGCTATCTGAGATCCTGGTATGTCACACGCCTGATGGTAAAAACCCGTTAAGCGGATTTTGAGGGTGTGACAGATTGGTATCAGAGCATTAGTTATAGCGAACTAAAATGAACTTTGCATCTCATCTGCATTGCATTTTAGACTATAGCTGGAATTGCATTAGTTACACACACATAGATTACTAAGCTATGCCTACTAAATTGGCTGCCTAAGAAATTTTAATTTAAAATATCCCTATGAGCATATGGCTACCGGGATGGTGACTCCGAGTTGCTGTGAGTCACGGGAGAGTTTGTGTGCATTTGACATCGCCTGAATGTTCTTCATGATTTGTGTGACGCATAGACACCTGTATTCTTGATTTCCTGGCAAAAGGCCCTCGGGCTAAGGCAAGCATATCGCATAAATCTCATTGCGAGACCTGGTATGCTTACCTGGGGATTTCTGGGATGAGTGATAAACTATGATCAATACACAGGTCTCTAAGGCAAATGGGTCAAATTACCTCGGCGTGTCAATGATTCCCAAACTCTACTGATCCTTTCGTATACTTTGATTGATCGGCCCCAATATAATACATACATATTTGGTACTTGATGACCACTATACTTGACAAGATATGTTGACTTGATAGGAGGAACCAGGGTGATCATGCAAAACAAATTACCATTACGGGTGCACACGTAATTGTAATTTGTCGTGTATACTAAAGTCTGGTGAATCTGGTCGGGTGGTAACATTGTAGTCAGTATAAGTCATCATTCCTACACGTTGAGCAAGAAGGCCTCGGTTCTCATAGAACATAGCCACTGATGTGGAAACTATTTATCAGTTCTACTTGTAGGAATGCTCACACTTACCTTGAATTTGGACGAAATTCAAACCATGACATTTGTGTTAATCCCTCAGATTCGGACTGATTCTCTAGCTTGTCTATTTCTTTAAATCTTTGAATTTCTCTTCCTTTTCATTCCAAGACAAAAGGTTATTTTCATATGACTGATAGCTTTTGATATTTGGTAATGTAAAGAATGTCTGGAAGAGGACGTGGACGCGGGAGAGGTAACATCTCAATGACGCCTGCAGAATTGGCAGTGATAATCAATCATAGTATTACCGCAGCGTTGGCAAACCAACCTCCTCCACAGCAGAATCCTATTGGACAACCGACTTGCACTTACAAGTCCTTTATGGACTGCAAACCTAACCCGTTCAATGGAACTGAGGGAGCGGTGGGACTGCTCCGTTGGTTCGAAAAGCTAGAGTCGGTGTTCGAAATCTGCAACTGCCCTGCTGGGAATAGGGTAAAATATGCTGCTGGCACACTGGATGGTGCTGCTCTGAGCTGGTGGAACACACAACTTCAGATGCTGGGCGTTGAAGCTGTAAACGCCACAACATGGGTAGAATTCAAGAATCTGCTGAAAGAGGAGTACTGTTCACGAGATGAAATACAAAAACTGGAAACCGAATTTTGGAACCTGAAGATGGTAGGTTCTGAAATTGAAGCTTACACAACTCGTTCTCACGAGTTGGCTACTCTGTGCCCTACTATGATTAACCCGGCTTACAAACGGGTTGAAAGATACATCGACGGACTGGTACCTGAAATCCAGAGCATGGTTACCACTGCTAGACCAGCTACCATTCAGGAAGCTGTTCAACTGGCTCAAAAGCTCACTGATCAGGCAGTGGCACATGGTATCCTACCTAAACTTGGCGCCACCTCTGGACCATTCGAACACAAAAGGAAATGGGATGGTCACAACAGTAAGTCTTCAAGCTCCGATCAACAACCAATCAGAAAGTTTGATTCATCTAGAAGCTTCACAAACAACAATCAGAACAACAACAATGGTCAGGGATCGAGCAACTACGTTGGCAAAAACCCAAAGTGTAACAAGTGCAACTTCCATCATTATGGCCAGTGTGATCGTTTTCGTTGCCAAAGATGTGGCAAGACGGGTCATATTGCTAGGGATTGCAGGGGTGATCTAATGGCTAGGCAACAACCTCAACAACAACGCCAGGGCGGAGCGACTAGGGGCTGTTATGAGTGTGGTAAGGAGGGCCATTACAGGAAGGATTGCCCACAACTGAAAAATGGCAACAGGGGCAATGATGGAAACAACAACAATAGAAATGGTGCCAAAGGTCGAGTTTTTGTGATTGGCTCTGGTGAGGCAAGGGATGATTAGGATGTGGTTACTGGTACGTTTCCTCTGAATGGTGGTTTTACTTCTATACTGTTTGATACCGGTGCTGATAAGAGTTTTGTTTCCAACAAGCTTATTAAACTCCTAGACGTAACCTTAGTTGAAATGGAACCTAGTTACACTGTAGAATTAACTGATAGGAAACTAATTGAGGTAACTCACATCATTAAGGGATGTAAACTAGGATTATCTGGACATGAGTTAGGAATATATCTGATGCCTGTCACACTTGGTAGTTTTGATGTAGTCGTTGGCATGGATTGGTTATCTAAAAACCAAGCCGAAATTTTCTGTCATGAGAAGTCTGGTTAATCTTACTATGAGATAACGATCATGAGTATTACAAGTTTCCATTCTATACCCTAGGGTGCTAGGATTATAATTCTAGTAAGACCTTGTTAAGGGTAACAAAATATTACTGACAGTTGCTATTACTTAAGCCCTGTCCTACTTAGAGCCTTAATGGTATTTCCAATCATTTTAAGAGACATTCCTCCACTTAGTATTTCGGTAACTGAGGAACTGATTGAATACTTAGAATGGAAGTGGACTACAGGAAATATAGAAGAGTGATGAAACTCATTGTACATATTTTTTGGGATGATGTTAAGGAAAATTAGGATGTCGTGTAACCGGTTTAAGCACATTCTTAGTATACTGGTGATGCTTATATATAGGGTTATTGAGATGATTTCAAAGCCTTGGTGATTGAGTACTATTACTTAAGCAATGAAATGCAAAAGTTAGAATGATAATTCTAAAACCGTGCAATAGTAGGGTTAGGTCGTGCTCTTTATACCAACAAACTCCATGAATGGACTGAGCTAATGTCATACCTTATGACATTAGACCAAATAGAATTAAGGACACTGGGAAAACCTAGTGAGTAGTAGAAAGGAGTTGGAGGGTTGAACAAGCAACCTAGCGGTAAGGTAGACAAGAATGCCAATGCTGTGAACCTAGCTATGTTGGTTAATACGATTAAGCTAACATGTGTTAAACGGGGACATTAAGAAGGTTGGAGTTCCGACCATTACCGTAAGTGTGCCCTAGGTCGATTAGGACCCAAGGACAAGTTAGAAACAATCAGAATTAGGAAATGGCTATAGCTAGAAAGTAAGAACAGATAAATTATGGAAATAAAGGTCATATAAGTCAAGGTAATACATCACGCGGTCATACATTTACGGCTAAAGCAAGCCACATTCGACAAGATTAAAATGTTGTTACATGTACGTACCTTATCATCAATAGCTACACATCCATTTGATACCAAGGTTGATAATAGCTTTGATTCTACTGGAATTATTCTTTAACTTAGTATTAACCCTAGCTAGTTGCTTAGAAATTATTTACTCGGTTAAAGTGACCAATGGTAATAATTAGAGGTTACACAAAAGTACACGAAGATCATGTCTTTGACATAGACTTAATTCCGTATGAATTGGTTATCAAAGCATGAAACCGAGATAGACCATCAGGATAAGGTGATTCATCGAAAGTCTCTAGAACCCAATGAGATCACGTTTGACTCAAAGTCTCTCCCTGGAAAAGGGATTGCACGATTCGGAAAGAAAGTGTATTGCTAATGAATCATATGTTGTTCCAGGAAATCGATAAATAGCTTCGTTTCGTTGAAGAACCAGTAGAGATTGTGGATCTATAAGTCAAAACCCTAAAATGTAGCAAGACCCCTATTGTGCGTATTAGGTACCCGGGAACGCGTGGACCAAATGAAGAAGAAGTACCCACAAGTATTCAACCATTAGACGCCTACTTCTTAAGGTATCATTTTTAAGATATCTTTTTCCTTAAAATTTGAGACGAAATTCCCTTCAACAAGGGGATGATGTCACAACTCTGTCAAAACCCTACAACTCACTCGGTATAAATCATTGAATCTCGTGTAATTAACTGAACCTAATGTTCTAATTTTCGGGACGAAAATTTCTTCAACAAGGGGATAATGTGACAACCCGCATATTTCGAGTATTATTATTAGTACATATTTAAAATTAAAGCAAAAAAAAAACAATTAAACATAATAATAAAAATAATAATAATAATACTACTATGGTTATTAATAATTTGTAAGAATTATTAAGAAAATAAACAATTAAAAAAATAGATTTATAAAGTCCAGGGGTTGTTTTGTTATTTCTGAAACTTTAAAAGAAACATTTCAAGTAAAAATAATAACTATTGAAACTGCAGGGACCAAAGTGTAAAATTTATAATTACAACCCAAACCCCCGCCCATCCCCGCTTTTCCGGTCGCCGGCCGGCGAAGCTCCGGCGCGGCTCCGGCAACCACCCAACGGCCTTAAAATCGGTATTTCGAACCCCATAAAGCACCAACATGATCGCGAACGAATTTCCAACTATAATATAACCTTTAATTAGGTAAAGGCATTCGGGATTTTGTGATAATGGCCACTAATCGAATCCACTAACAAATACCTAACAAGTTCCACTCAAACGATATTAATAATCAAATTAACCCAGTATAAATACTCATCGATCAGTTCCTAATCGAAAGCACCTATCAATACTATCTAAAACATACAAACACTTCGAATTCGATTATCATTTTCTTTCGGACCTGCAACTCAATTGAAGTCGAACCTCCGAGTTTTCTTGTACGAAATTGGCATAGGGTTATTATTTCTCATCGACTAAGGAATCTTACTGCAAGTTTAATTCGATTATCATCGAGAATTTCCACTGGAACAGATTCTGCTAGGGCCGCGGCTTATTCATCGATTGTTCTTAATCATTCAAACATCCATTCGGGTAATTAAGTATATCCAAAGACTCGGTTTTTCATGGGGATTAAAAGCCCCAACATTAATTTGATTGTTAACATCGAATTAACATTCAATTTGGATCAAATCAAACTAGGGTTCTAAGGGATTTGGGGGAAATGGATTAGAAGGGTTAAAACAAATTGAAAACCAAAATAACCGCGGCTGTGAGCCTTGGTTTACTGGTTTGTGTTTGGGAGTATGGACAGGAGGTCGCGGGTTCGAACCCGGCCTCCAACATTTATTTTTTTAAAAGCTTTTTGAGCCTTTTAAAAATCCAGAAAAATTCCTAAAAATTATAAAGGTAATTTTTATAAACTTTGTCTATTCTGAAGGTTATTAAATTATTTTCTGAAAATTTATTTATTTAAAAACCTTAATTATTTATATTTTAATAAATAATACAAATGTTATAAATGGTCATTTTTATAAAAATGGACCTAAATAATAATCATCAAGTTATTAATAGAGATTACATTACTTTAATTATGGATTTATTATGATATATGAAGGAATTTTATTTAATAAATTTCACAAATTATTTACAAACACGAATATATCATTTTATTTAAATTAGGCATTAAAACCCCCAAATACCAAATGAAACCCTAAACCTCGATTTAACGTTAATCGTATTATTAAACTTAAATATTGTAACATATATATATATATAATCAACACCGAACCGATTTGTGAGACGCGAGACCGTACAGTGATTATATTTATAATTAATAATTGATATTAATTATATATATACTGAATGAAACACAGGTTAAGTGGAAACCCGATCTTTTGTGCTTACAATTACTTGTTGCTCTACACTCGAGGTGAGTTTCACGGCCCCTTTTTACTTTCTTTCCTTTTTGGGGGAGAAAACATGCAAACACTATTTTGTTATGATTGCCAGTATTATTGATATCGCTTGTTACGTTAGTGCGAAACGCATTTGAAAGTCCTTACAGTATCAAACCGTTAGTAACGCGATTAGCGAGGTAATTTTGAGTAGTACTACTGGGTCTGACAAACCCCGCCCGGGCTAGTCGCGCTAGCTTGATTGGAGGTCGAACGGGTGCTAAATTGACCGGTAACGATTGCAACGGTCGGTTAAGACGTGGTGGAAAGGCACTAAACACACACAGTCAGCTTCGCTTTGAAACACTAACTAACTTGCTTATAGGCTCGCGACCTATCGATATGCTTTATATACTAAACCATGTGAAACGCTTTTCGGACACATATCTGGTTGATGAAACTATGTGAAACGCTTTTCTGACACATTTCTGGTTGATTAAACAATGTGAAACGCTTTTCGGACACATTTCTGGTTGATGAAACCATGTGAAACGCTTTTCTGACACATTTCTTGTTGATTAAAACCTGTGGACTCACCAACTTTATGTTGACACATTTTAGCATGTTTTCTCAGGTCACAGAAACGCACAAGATTAAGAACTCAGCTAGGATGCATGCATGGCATACATCACTACTCAACTGGTTTAATTTGTGAAACGCTATTGATTCTTATGGTTGAAACGCATGTTGAAACGATTCACTGTTGATTTCTATTTTCGAAACGCTTCCGCAAATCTGAAACACTTATGATTGATTTAAAAGTCTAATTACTTAATGTGATGTTTTGTAATTACTGTGTTTGGTGTAACTGATGCTATCTGAGATCCTGGTGTGTCACACGCCTGACGGTAAAATCCCGTTAAGCGGATTTTGAGGGTGTGACAAAAATAACCATATAGACATAATAATAATTGATAATAGCTACAACACATTAGGAATAGTTTGCATACCTATACAATACTTATACGTTATATAATAATCATACAATGATATAATCTCATAGAAATTATTATGTTTATGTATATTGCACATATGTAGCCCTATATATTACATAAATGTATCATGGTGAATCTTATTATTTGTTATTAACAAATTATTAGAACGGTTAAAAGTCAAACCAATATCACCACATAAACTCATTTGCGCATTAGTTCCATAAAGTTTTGCAATGTTACTTGATTAATATTAAATTTGCTAGAATGGTTGGTTTCCTAGAATTGTAAGCTAGCCACATTAATTAGATGTAGAATTTTTAGAATACGGCATTCATAACCTCAGGTCCTTAACAAAAAGACACATAAAAATCATAAAATTTCAGTAAGAATGCATGATATCCGAAAAAAAGTTCATGAAAATACATTCAATGTAACATCACAAAAATCAATATTTATGTAAAGAGATAGTTACGAACTTTAACCTTGTAAACTTTATGATCCATAACTATATGGTTGTTAGTAATAAGAATGCATGATATCCTAATAAACAGTTCATGAAAAATACATTCAATGTATCATCTACAAAGGCTATGAATCGTAACCTTCGAACATTATGGTCTCATGTAACGTTGTTCGAAAAAAGCTACAAACAGAAGGCCTTTTGTCTCTCATTTGAGAGATAATTCTAAAACTTTAAATGTAATTAAACGCTAATTTGCTGAGTGTAAAAACCGACCTGAGTTAGTTTTGCTGAAATACATGCTAGAGTAGTGCCATATAGCAGAAGTGTATTGTCATAAGAGATAAACATTCATCTTAGTATAGGCTTTAGGATTATGGGTCAGATGAGAAGCCCAAAGAACGGGTTAAGCACCCACAGGATATATAGCTTAATTACCAAGGAAATATGTCGGTAAAATACCCAACAACGTATGGGGTTAGATACTCTTAAGATTAAGGGCTAGTTACTAAGTATAGAATAGGGTGAAGACCCTATGGGGATATTTTAAGACCTAATTCAGATAAAGGTTAATACTCAACATATATATGATATGACGATCTTAATAGGACGTATACGTGACCCCGGTAGTGGATAGAGAGCTAAAAGACAGTTTAAGTAAATGTACATTTTAGAAGATGGTTACATACCCTATCAAAGTATATGCGTTTTATGTTCAAAGTGTGCATATGATATGAAATGAGAAATCCTAAGGAAATGTGAATTCATGTGATTATGTGATGGTTGATGTATTACAAGTATTTGAATGATTATATGTATGGGTAGTATTGAACATAGATGAGAGCTTTTGGTTCAACATAAGATCGCATGATAGATTCCTGATCTGGTAGGTGTTGGATTCAGATGATAATTTCTTCATCCGACATCGGCCATATGTGACTTTCATGGTCAGTGTAAGTATTTGGCTCAATTGAAAACTTCTGACCTAATGTTGAATCGTATGTGTTAACTAAAGGCATATCGATATGAGGTTATATGATATGTAGATAAAATGTACACTCATTTAGAGAAAGCTTATCTATGTTATTGTAACACCCCTAGTTCTCACATGTTGCTTAAGTTTTCAAACATTAGAGTTAAATTAATATTGATAAATTAACAAAGGGTCAAAGTGTCAATTAGTAAAAGACCTTAGAATTAATTCCATGGGTGGTAAGAGTAACTTGGCTATTTAAATGGAAATTGAATCCTTCTTAAACCCTACAATCGGAAAATTCCTTCACCTTCATTCCATTGTCTTTGACCTTCGCCTCAAGTGAATCACCACCCAGAACCATTAATACCAATCTCTAATAATCACATCTCTTAAATACGTTAACATAATCATGTTTGGTTAGCCGTAAACTATTGAATAATGAAGGATTAAACTACTGAAACCTTAGGATTTCAGCATTGGCTGCCAACTGCCAAATTAGGCCAAATGTTGAAGCCAATGTCAAAGTGCATATACTGAATGACTACTAATCAGCATATGCAGAAACAACTGCCGAACTATATATGATGAATGTCTACTGATCAACATATGCAGATCAACTGCCGATTAGTAGTGAACTCCATGATCTGTTGATCGATTGCTACTCAGAACAAGATTTTTTATGCCGACAGCTGCTGTGTTTCACCTTTTGACGATGACATAGTACTGAAGCTGCCAACTCCGATACACAGATTATCTGTTTGATGTAGACTCTGAACATAGAATAGTTTATTCTTATTGTTTAGATTTTATAGTATAAAAATCCTCACTTGTATAGTAGAGGCAAGCTTTGTAGCCATTTGATTGTATATGCCGATTGTAACACTTTACTTACACCAGATTAATCAAGTGAATACTTTGAAAGAATAATTTATGTATTTACATTTTCTTGAAGTATTTGTGTTGTGATAGTAAGTATCTGACCTAGATTCCGTATTTGTTAGGTACTGATTAAAGAGGAAGTTCTTTTATTTTAAATTTGTCCGATCCAAGAAGTTGTATTAGAGCTTGGCTCTATATTTGCTTGAAGATTACCTTTCAATAAATCACTTGTTTCTTCTTTTGATCATACTATCAAACACCACCTTTCTTCATATCCAATTTTCTTTATCCAAATGAGTACTGTAGCAATTTATAGTAAGCATGACTTGGAGAATGGAACTCAAACCAGACCTCCTATATTCACACCACATGATTATGATACCTGGAAAATCCGAATGGAGGATTTCATAAGGAATCAAGATATGAAACTCTGGCTCTCAATTCTGAATGGACCATATATCCCTATGGTCCAAGCTACTAGTGAAGATGGAGTCATGATCCCCAAAGATCCTACAAATTATTAAGAAAAAGATCTAAAGAAAATGGATGTGGATTCAAAGTCTCTATGGCTAATCAGGATGAGCACACCCAACACTATCATGCACAGCTTCAAGAAATTCATAACTGCTCAAAAGTTGTGGGAAGCTTTGAAGGCCAGATTTTAAGGAACGGAGGATATGAAAGAAAACGAAAAAGAACTCGTGAAACAGAAGTTCAAAGATTTTGGTTTAATAAGGGAAGAAACCATGATTGCTACATATCTTAGATATTTTAAACTTTTAGACTCTCTAAATGAAGCTGTAGTGAAGATGGGGAATAGTGATGTTCTTAGAAAGTTATTAAGGTCTTTGCCAAAGACATGGACGGTTTATACTGTGTCTATCATAAGAACTGAAAATTTGAAAACAATGACTATTGAGGAGTTATATGGCATCCTCAGTGCTTATCAAATAGAGATGGATGCAGATAAAGAATCACTGGGTAGATCTTCAAACCCCTCTAGTGACTCATCAAGCACTCGTACTCCCAAGAGTACCAAACTCGTATGGTGACTCATCAAGCACCCACGATCACCTACCCTGAATCTTCAATTGCTGAATCTCAATCATCACTATCATTCAGCAGATAGAATCAGCCAGCCTCACCATCCTTTTCATAATCATATCACTCAAACTCTGCCTTTGTCAGTGACCAAGCCAACTTCTTTCAACTCTCTATAGAAGATAGGGAATGCATTCATCCAGATGACCTTAATGAAATGGATATCAACTATCAGATATCCATGATATCTTTCAGTGTCACACCCCAACCGATGACGGAATCATCGGGGCGGACGAATGTGAAATGATTGTTCATAGCTCATGGAATTAAATATATTGAAATAATATTAACTGTCATTTTTCATTGAATAAAACTAGACAATTAAGTCATTACAATACAACAAAGATTTAAACAACAACATAAGATATTTAATTAAACTAAGTCCAAGTCCTATATGAGCAAAAAGAATTCCTCAAGTAGCAATCCTGAAACATGTTAAAAATAAATGGCCAACTTTGAAAGTTGGTGAGTTGTCATGGGTTAAAAACACACACACACACACACACACACACACATATATATATATATAAGTTTACAAGTATCAATTCATGTCAAAGGTTACGAATAAAGCAAGTTTATAGATAATGTATAGCTACAATCAAACCTTGACCAAGAATAAGTTTACAAGTATATAATGCTTAGCTAAGTGTACTTG
Organism: Flaveria linearis; assembly: GCA_024085815.1. Lineage (NCBI taxonomy): Eukaryota > Viridiplantae > Streptophyta > Magnoliopsida > Asterales > Asteraceae > Flaveria > Flaveria linearis. The sequence continues at coordinate 37,279,735 of CM044012.1, forward strand.
GTTCCTATGATGAACAAGCATACGTCATCAGGTGTCACACCCCAACCTTGACGGCGGAAACGTCGAGGTGTGAGAGTTAAGATCATTCACAGCCACATAACGCTATTATTAAATCCAAATATATTATTCATAAGTTTCAAAGGTACATTACAAGCATAAGTCTTAATAATGAAATAAGTTTCAACATGACATAACAAAGTACAATCAATTGATTTTATTAACTAGGTCCAAGTCCTAGATTATGCCAGTAACATAAGTGCACTTCAAACTTGGGGGTTTTCCTGAAACATGATAAAAATAAAAGGTCAACTAAAAATAGTTGGTGAGTTTCCAAGGTTTTCATATATAATATGAAAAGATTACAAGTAGCAATTCATGTCATAGGTTATAAGCTAGTAAGGTTATAGAACACATATCGTTACAACCAAACCTCGACTTGATTACAAGTATATAAGATTGGCTAAGTGTATTTGGTTCCCTAGTGCACAAGCATACGGCTCCTAGGAGTCGGCAATACATCGACTTTAGCACCAAATAGGCTTGTCAGGCCCAAAGATCTAAGACGTCGCCAGGCTAGCAATAGTTAATGATTGTAAACAAACTATGTATCTCATATAAACACTTACAACACATAAATAACCATGACAAAAATATGAATTGCAAGTGCTTTACAAGTCTAAACGTTTACAAGTGCATTATGTATAAGTAATCATGTTTCACCCCAAATTAGTGTGAAAATATAAAAAGGGGCAAGGAACTCACTTGGCAAATAAGTATTTATTTGATGATTAATAAGTAGAATGATAAGCGTCGTTCCAAAGTAAACCGTCACAAGGCACCTAGTTATACACATATATATTTACAAGGTTAAAGTTTAATTATATAAGTTTAACGTTCGAATGAGAGCTAGGGTTTCAAGTGGATTTTAGGGCTTGTCAAATAATTTTCTTTAACAAACTAAAATCATTCATCTTTTCTTGAAAAATATATATTTATATTTTATACTAGGAAGTGAAAAAGAACACTTATAATAACTTGCAAGAAATATATAAAATATGAATTTAAAATAACATTTATAATGATTTGTAACCTTTATAAAGTTTAAACAAAATTTATAACTAATTAAAACACCATTTAAATAATAATAATTTAAGGGTATTGTTTGAAATAATTTGTGTAAATTAAACTAGTGTTTAAGATCTAATTTATTTTTAGGAAAATAGTTTAAAATATACTATTTGAGCAAATATAAGAAATAACCTAAATATAATAATTTATTAAAATATTAAGATATTATAGGAAATAAATTTCCAGAATATAATCTTGTGATTCTAAAATTAATAAAGTTTATAAAATGATTTTTCATAATTTTTTAGAAATTTTAATATTTAATTTGAAGGCTTAAAAAAACCTAAAAATAAAACATGAGGTCCCCCGGATCGAACCGGGGACCTCCTGTTAAGGAGACACATGCTTTACCAGTAAGTCAAGGCTTTAGCCGCGTTTAGAAGTGGGTTTTAAAATCTTAAGAACTCCTTTAAAGAAAACCCCCAAATTTATATAAACCCTAAAATCCAATTGATCCTAATTGAAGCCAAATTCGTTGTTAATAATGAAACAAATCATAGGGCTTTTGTTCCCTACATAAAATCGAGTACATCTCAGTGTTTAGTTACCTATTTTGAAGTTTAAATCGATGAGGATGAACAAGGGGATAGCCGCGACAATGGAGAGTTTACCCAAGATGATTTGGGTGATGATATTCAAATTTGAGACACAGGAATCTTCCTAAGGACTTGATGGATGAAAACCCTCTGTTAATTGGAGTTAAGAAAGCTCGTAATAAGGTCTTCGATAGAGTTGCAGGTCCGCGATGAAGAGAGGATCGGGTATGAGGTTTGAGTGTGTTTCAGGTGAAATTGGATGTTTGATACGTTTAGGAATAGTTATATGATTGTATAGGTTGAATTAATTGAATTATTATTAGTGTTTAACACTTGAACGGTTAAAAAGTTTGGGGTCGACGGTTACCAATCCAATCGACACCCATAACCGGTCATGAAACTCGAATTTAAGTGTGCATTAGTTTCGAAACGTAAGCTAGAACAGGTTGGGACCGGTTTTAGATTGAGAAATAACCTGAAATTGGGTGATTAAGGTGGCCGGAGCAATGGGCCGGCGGTGGCCGGCGGTTGGCCGGAGATCGGGGAGAGAGAAAGAGGGGTTTTGGGTTTTTTAAATAATTTTACACATATGGTCCCTGAGGTTTCAAGAAGTTCAAACCAGGAATTAAAGTTTTGTTTTAGGTTAACATAAATTACGGTTTAGCCCCTGAAGTTTTAGATAGTTATTATTTTATGTAAAAATTAATTAAATACAAGCTTTAACACACTAAAACTTATGTTATCATTATTATTAACATTATTACTAATATTATTATTGTTATTGTTATTAGTAATATTAATATTGTTGTTGTTATTATAATAATAATAATAATAATAATAATAATGATAATTATTTTATTTAAGATTATTTTCATCTTAAATTTTATAATAATAAGTAAACATTATAATGCTTATAATGTTATCATTACTTATTAAATTAATTTGTTATCCACCAAATTATTTATCAAGCATATTAATTCCATAAAGTTTCAAAATTGACATAAAAGGTCCTTTTAGAATTTAACAAAGTTAACTTTCAAGTTAACAAATATGAGATGTCACAGTCTCCCCAACTTAAAAGAATTTCGTCCCGAAATTAAGAATGAACTTAAATAAGCAAAAGAATTAAAATGAAAGATAAGTGTACAAACTCACAGTGGTTGACGTTTAATTACAGATGAAACGCTTCACTTTATGGAATCTTACAAGATTCTTGGCATAATATATGCCAACTTGAACTCTTCTAGTGAAATACAAGACGTTTTGAGTTGAAATATTAGAAAATGATGATGAGTTACCGTGGTACCTTATATTTATAAGCCACAACTTCTAGAATATAATTTCGTAGTAAAATGATGTCTAGAAATCAATAAAAGACCAACAATGATAAGAAAGGTTAACCGTCAAGATTTAAGGATCCCAAACGTCACTATATGAAGTGATCTTAACATATATCTTGTGAATATGTATTCCTCCTTTGACCAACCATCGGTCTAAGAATAATACGATATGCGAAGATTTTTGGAATGAGTTCACGACGTTGGTTAGGACTATTATTAAACACAGGAAAATGTATCGATCATCCAAAGTAATGATCGATGTTTTAATACCATACCACGGTATACGAATATTTGAAACAGATACAAGTCAATTCCTCGACCCATTATCTCCCATGAATCAATATGAAGTTAGTCAATCGGTGTATAATACACCAATTATCATCATGACTTTTAAGATAAGAAGCATTTTAGTTGAAAGAAAAGTTAAGCAGGAGATCCATAGGATCACGAATGTTAGGTCTTGTCATATGTGAAGGTAAGACACTTGGATACATACCAAGTTACGTCTTTTCCTTTATGCCAAACCCATGACTACAATTTACGAAGGTTTATATGAACCTCCACGTCACAATGTAAGTAATAACGAGTCTCGTTGATCGAAACCAAGATAGAGTTTTAAAGATTTCCAAGGTTAAGGGTTCAAAAGTAATTCAAGAAGTAACGCAAACAATAAGACATGCATTTGTAACCATGTTTTGCAAGGTAAAAAATTTCCAAATATAGTTTGCATACGTAATTCATCAAACTCATAAGTACAGTCGAGAACATTCGTATGACTAGAAGACATAACCACAAGTTGATAATGTCTTTATTTAGCAGAAAATTGTCTAGGAAGACTACCATCACACATTCATGTGTTGATGATATCTCAAAATGAAAGTTGATAAGGAGGGAATAAATGGTTTGATATAGCTAGATCAAATCAAAACATGAAGATAAAGGAAAAATTTAAGAATTTACATGCTCTAAGCTCGGAATCAAAATCAACCAAGAGTGATCGGGTCTCCTTTCAAGTTCAGAGGTCATGCTTTGACTTGATAGGCCGGAACACTAACATTGTTTTCACTCTTCAAGTTACTACATGCTTCTCGTCACTTGATTACAACCTTGATAAGTTGAAGATCAAGAAATGAGAATATTCATCAAGGTATGGTTTTCACCCCTAACTTGATGGTGTACTCTCAAGGTATGACCACTAACTAACCAATCAAGAAGTTCGATCCCAACTCATGTTGAGGATCCACAGAAATAAGACGAGATAACTCACCATTAAGGTAAGGGAAATCACTCCTATCTTAACGGTGAAGTTTTACAAAAACAAAATATAACAAGATGAACTTTTTCATCAAAATCCAGAATTCACTCCTATTTTGATGAGGTCGTCTCATTTGAACAAATACAATTCATAAAAATGATATTATCATCAAGGTATGGAATTCATGCCTATCTTGATGATTGAATTTCATAATAACAAGAAAACAATCGAAGATTGACATTTGTCACCAAAGTATGGGTTTCAATCCTATTTTGGTGAGATCATGTCATTTGTAAAATGCCATTCCAAAGAAAATAATTGAAGTCAATCCTCAAGATAAGGTAATCACTTCAATCCAGAGGATGAAATTTCATAAAACACACGATTGAAAACCATTTATCGAAACGAATAGAGAATCATCAAAGTAAGGGAATCACCCCTTTTTTGATGAGTTAGAATCATTTAGGAGATACGAATGTTCTTAGTCATAGGTTGACTTACAAACGCTTGCATCTCCCATGGTGCAAATGGTACGAAGTTTGACATAACAGCGAAAAGAAAAGAATATCAATTAGAAATCAGGAAATTTCAGGTTACATCAATGTAACAACAGAAAAAATCATGCTTACAAGCTTAAGATCAAAGTTCGAGATAGCAGAATTTGTTATGATGATGTTCAAATCTTGAATAATTTAAATCAGGAAGACAAAATCAAGGACAAGAATGATTCGACATCATAATGAGATGTGAACATTCGATTCACAATCGAAGGAAATACATGGACTTCTCAAGATATGAGGTCAGTCATAACCTTATTATGACACGCGTACTTATAAGTGGTAACAAAGTTATAATTAGTTTATTCGATCATTGAGGTGAGTGACCACTTATAATATTTGAGTTAACAAAGTTAACATTCAATCAGCAAAGTATCCCGAAATGTAGGAATTCCACCTACAGCATTGCATGTTCTTAGTTATGGGACACATCCTTAAGAAGATTTTAGAACTATAAGTAACGGTTTAAAGTTTTAAAGACCATACGGTTTAGATTCCCAATATCTTTGGGTATATTAAGAGTCATGTTCACGTTGGTCGAGGTATAGGAATAGTTTCATGTAACGCTGAGTTCAATATCGTTACACGTTACACGTTGAGCGTTTAAACGTAAGAGATGAAATGTAAGATGAGTTCAATATTAACAGGAACATTATTTAGGTTAAGAATGAGAAGATATTTAAACTTTGGTGATAAACCAGTTCAAGGATTCAAGGATTTTTAAGATACAAAAAGGATGGTTCCATTTGGTAACGCATTACCATTTGGAATCGTTGACACGTCAAGGTAATTTGACCCATTTGCCATAGAGACTTGTGTATGTTGACCATAGTTTATCACTCATCCCAAAAATCCCCAGGTAAGCATAACTGGTCTCACAATGAGATTTATACGATATGCTTGCCTTAGCTCGAAGGCCTTTTGCCAGGAAATCCAGAATACATATGTCTATGTGTCACACAAGTTTCTTTGGTTCATAGAATCAAAACCTTGATGAGATTTTTATAGATTAGACATAGAGTTTAAGGAATTAATCCCACGATGATAAGTGAATATTCCATACATCGTCGAGAATAAGTTTAGGAAGTTTCATTTGTCGGGGAGAGTCAAAAAGTCAAAGATAAGTTTAGGGAGACAAGTAACTAAGTTTTAAGCATACATAAGGCAATCCTATGCTAAGACATCAAGTTGCACAAAAGGCATAGCATTATGTAGCATTCAAACAATATGTAAGCACAAAAGTATAAGGATATTTCTATGAGATTCATGCAACTATAGTCTAGGTCACCATTTCTAATAACCTAAATCCCTATAGTTACGGGCTCTGATACCAATCTGTCACACCCCAACCTTGACGGCGGAAACGTCGAGGTGTGAGAGTTAAGATCATTCATAGCCACATAACGCTATTATTAAATCCAAATATATTATTCATAAGTTTCAAAGGTACATTACAAGCATAAGTCTTAATAATGAAATAAGTTTCAACATGACATAACAAAGTACAATCAATTGATTTTATTAACTAGGTCCAAGTCCTAGATTATGCCAGTAACATAAGTGCACTTCAAACTTGGGGGTTTTCCTGAAACATGATAAAAATAAAAGGTCAACTAAAAATAGTTGGTGAGTTTCCAAGGTTTTCATATATAATATGAAAAGATTACAAGTAGCAATTCATGTCATAGGTTATAAGCTAGTAAGGTTATAGAACACATATCGTTACAACCAAACCTCGACTTGATTACAAGTATATAAGATTGGCTAAGTGTATTTGGTTCCCTAGTGCACAAGCATACGGCTCCTAGGAGTCGGCAATACATCGACTTTAGCACCAAATAGGCTTGTCAGGCCCAAAGATCTAAGACGTCGCCAGGCTAGCAATAGTTAATGATTGTAAACAAACTATGTATCTCATATAAACACTTACAACACACAAATAACCATGACAAAAATATGAATTGCAAGTGCTTTACAAGTCTAAACGTTTACAAGTGCATTATGTATAAGTAATCATGTTTCACCCCAAATTAGTGTGAAAATATAAAAAGGGGCAAGGAACTCACTTGGCAAATAAGTATTTATTTGATGATTAATAAGTAGAATGATAAGCGTCGTTCCAAAGTAAACCGTCACAAGGCACCTAGTTATACACATATATATTTACAAGGTTAAAGTTTAATTATATAAGTTTAACGTTCGAATGAGAGCTAGGGTTTCAAGTGGATTTTAGGGCTTGTCAAATAATTTTCTTTAACAAACTAAAATCATTCATCTTTTCTTGAAAAATATATATTTATATTTTATACTAGGAAGTGAAAAAGAACACTTATAATAACTTGCAAGAAATATATAAAATATGAATTTAAAATAACATTTATAATGATTTGTAACCTTTATAAAGTTTAAACAAAATTTATAACTAATTAAAACACCATTTAAATAATAATTTAAGGGTATTGTTTGAAATAATTTGTGTAAATTAAACTAGTGTTTAAGATCTAATTTATTTTTAGGAAAATAGTTTAAAATATACTATTTGAGCAAATATAAGAAATAACCTAAATATAATATTTTATTAAAATATTAAGATATTATAGGAAATAAATTTCCAGAATATAATCTTGTGATTCTAAAATTAATAAAGTTTATAAAATGATTTTTCATAATTTTTTAGAAATTTTAATATTTAATTTGAAGGCTTAAAAAAACCTAAAAATAAAACATGAGGTCCCCCGGATCGAACCGGGGACCTCCTGTTAAGGAGACACATGCTTTACCAGTAAGTCAAGGCTTTAGCCGCATTTAGAAGTGGGTTTTAAAATCTTAAGAACTCCTTTAAAGAAAACCCCCAAATTTGTATAAACCCTAAAATCCAATTGATCCTAATTGAAGCCAAATTCGTTGTTAATAATGAAACAAATCATAGGGCTTTTGTTCCCTACATAAAATCGAGTACATCTCAGTGTTTAGTTACCTATTTTGAAGTTTAAATCGATGAGGATGAACAAGGGGATAGCCGCGACAATGGAGAGTTTACCCAAGATGATTTGGGTGATGATATTCAAATTTGAGACACAGGAATCTTCCTAAGGACTTGATGGATGAAAACCCTCTGTTAATTGGAGTTAAGAAAGCTCGTAATAAGGTCTTCGATAGAGTTGCAGGTCCGCGATGAAGAGAGGATCGGGTATGAGGTTTGAGTGTGTTTCAGGTGAAATTGGATGTTTGATACGTTTAGGAATAGTTATATGATTGTATAGGTTGAATTAATTGAATTATTATTAGTGTTTAAGACTTGAACGGTTAAAAAGTTTGGGGTCGACGGTTACCAATCCAATCGACACCCATAACCGGTCATGAAACTCGAATTTAAGTGTGCATTAGTTTCGAAACGTAAGCTAGAACAGGTTGGGACCGGTTTTAGATTGAGAAATAACCTGAAATTGGGTGATTAAGGTGGCCGGAGCAATGGGCCAGCGGTGGCCGGCGGTTGGCCGGAGATCGGGGAGAGAGAAAGAGGGGTTTTGGGTTTTTTAAATAATTTTACACATATGGTCCCTGAGGTTTCAAGAAGTTCAAACCAGGAATTAAAGTTTTGTTTTAGGTTAACATAAATTACGGTTTAGCCCCTGAAGTTTTAGATAGTTATTATTTTATGTAAAAATTAATTAAATACAAGCTTTAACACACTAAAACTTATGTTATCATTATTATTAACATTATTACTAATATTATTATTGTTATTGTTATTAGTAATATTAATATTGTTGTTGTTATTATAATAATAATAATAATAATAATAATGATAATTATTTTATTTAAGATTATTTTCATCTTAAATTTTATAATAATAAGTAAACATTATAATGCTTATAATGTTATCATTACTTATTAAATTAATTTGTTATCCACCAAATTATTTATCAAGCATATTAATTCCATAAAGTTTCAAAATTGACATAAAAGGTCCTTTTAGAATTTAACAAAGTTAACTTTCAAGTTAACAAATATGAGATGTCACATCAAGAGCCGGCAATAACCTCGGCTTTAGCACCAAATAGGCTTGTCAGGCCCATACATTTATGACGTCGCCAAGCTAGCAATAGTTAATGATTGTCAACACATAATGTATATCATATAAGACTCACAATATTACAAATAACCATAACAAAAAATAAAGATGAATTGCATGTGCATTTACAAGTATCAAGATGTTTACAAGTGTAAGTTTATAAGGTTAATATGTTTCACCCTAAAATGTGTGAAATAATGTAAAAAGATGCATGAAAAACTCATATTGTATAATGATGGTTGTAGAGTACATAAGAAAGCTTAGATGTTTAAGAGTCAAAGGTGATGTCATAAAGAATAAAAAAGAAATAATAACTTAAGGTCGGAATTCATTGCAAGAAGTTAGGACGTTTAGAGAATGTCAAAAAGTGAAAGGTAGATTTGAAAAAGATTATTGTACCAATTCTGGACAGAATGTTTGGTACGTGTTTGAACAGATTTTAAAAACAGCAAATGGTTTCATAAAATTATAAAAATTTACAGTTAACTAGTTCAGAGTCTCCCGGACAACTTTCGTTCAGAAACATTTTTATGAAAAAATCCGTATATAGGTCAAAACAGCAGCACAAGACAGAAGGTGCTGAAATGTGCATTTATTTTGTGAAGGTTGTTGCTGAGTCGTCCGATTGAGTTTGAAGATGTATAAACTATCGTTAAAAAAGTAATTCAATGAACTTAATATTGGAGTCTGATTTTACTTAAATTTGGTTTGTTATGACCAAGCTATGGTTAGTTGAAGTCAGATTATATTCTGCCAAATATGTAGTAAGACGCTTATGTGCACTTTTAAAATTGCTAAAGCATGAAACGGGTTAGAACAAATTTATTATGTCGATATATAGTATATTAGACTTCATTTGAGTTATAAAAAATATTCTAAGACTTTAGCATAGTCATCATTTAGAGAAATAATCTTATGGAATAACCGAATACGGTGACATAGCCGTTCATATGCAAACAAGATTCTTTGTTTACGTTAGCATGTTCTTAGTTTGATTTAGAAATGTTAGTGATTGTTATAAGGTTAGTGAAAGTTAGAATGTTAATGATCAAATCATAATGATTAAAATTAAAAGAGATTTAGTAGAAGAAAGAATAAAAATAAAAACATGAAAACAATTGAATGTTAGGATGATTAGAACAATATAGATATACATAATATAAAAGCAATTATAAGGTTACCTTAGTATTAAAAACTTCTTTAAATTCCTCGTAAAATAAAATTCTTGAAGCTAATCATAACCACCGGATGAAAGAAAGGTATGAGAGTGAGATTTTTGAAGAATGAGCAAATGAAAAGTATGGCCTAAAGCTTGCTTTTATAGTTGAGATTAGGAGGGGGTTATGAATGATGTTAATGGTGAGTTACAAGTCTTTCAAAGGGGGTTATGATTAAAATTTAAAATGAATATAAAACTAAATAATTTAAATAAATAAAAGAATAATTACAATTTAAACTCTAAATTTATTAAAAATCTAATTTTAATCTTCTTTTTTTTATTAAATCTTTGTAGACATTATAAATCTCATAAGAACTTGTAATTTGATTATTTATTTTAATTAAATATTTAAAATCTTATAAATATTAATAACCTTTAATAATTTATTTTATAAATTATAAAAATTATTATAAGTTGTTTAAATAATTTAATATATAGAAATTGAATAAAACAATTGTCAATATTGGTAAAATTACACATTTCACGAAATTTGATTCATTAAAATTATTAAAATAATTTAATAATGGAAGTTCAAAAATGGGTTCGGGTTTAGGTTTTAACTTGAAAAATGGCGGATGTTACAGGCTCCACTACTTTAAAAAAATTTCATCCCGAAATTTAATCACGAGAAATTTTATTTCAAAGTTATGAGGAGACTTGTATTTCATTTCGTGTTCTGTAGTGAACGATTGGGAACATTTAAACTCAATGAGTTTGATTATAGTGTTTTGATACGCTTAGGTTTGTTCAATTTCATGATTCGAGATTTCATGTGTTTCTTGACAAAATGGATAGGTCATCAATTTAGAATTTTAGTTGATAATCTTTTGCATTCAGACGGTGCAAGACGATTAGGAAGGTTTTGTCACGAGTACAGCACCAAGTTTTAGATCAATACGAGAGTCTTCTTGACAAACACGAGAAATATTTTTAAGACACTTTTGGATGAGATGTGAACTCATAGGAGCTTCTCAAGCAAATAACTTCGACATAGTTCTTAGATGATTGATTCTTGTTTACTATGTCATTGAGGTTTCAAAGTTACATTAGTTCAAAATTGATACGGGAATCGTGTTTGTTAAGATTAATGGTTCAGTTCAGAATAAGAGTATCATTGAAATGAGGTTTCAGAATAAGTACGGGTTTGAGGGGAGGACATTCAAAAAGATTATTAAAAGTTATTATGAGAATTGGGTAATGAGTTTTAAGATCCAAGAAGACATGATCAATGATAACACGATTCAAAATAACAACAAGATGTTTTAAGTGTAATGTTCGGTTTACTAACCAAAGCAATACGTTGTCCTATTAAAGTATTAGGTCAACTACAAACTTAATGAAGACATGCATACCTATAAGCGAACACTAACCCCAAGGGTTCGCAGGTAAGGTAAATGGATCCATCGGTTGATTTGGATTTATATGAATACCTTGCCTAGACAAAACATCTCGAGATACAGGCATCACGCTCATCCAGCATTACATGTTCCAAGTTATAGGACATAGACTTTGACGAGACTTGAAAACCACGAATAACGATTCAAAGCTCATTTTGAAAACCATTTGATTTAGACACACAATGCCTTAGAATATGATTTAAGATTCGTGTGTGCATTGATAAGATTCAAAGTATAAGAATAAGCACATAAGACATATAATCACATAATTAAGTATAACCATATAAGGCACATAAATTCCTATCTAAGCATATAAAATATATGACAGGACTCATGTGTAAGGATACTTAGTTATAGTCTAGCTCATTCCATTTCTAATAACCTAATTTCTTATAATCATGGCTCTGATACCAATCTGTCACATCCCGACCGACGACGGAGTCATCAGGCCGGACGAATGTGAAAGCTCTTGGAATTAAATATGTTGAAATAATATTAAATGTTATTTTTCATTGAATTAAACTAGACAATTAAGTCATTACAATACAATAAAGATTTAAACAAGAACATAAGATATTTAATTAAACTAAGTCCAAGTCATATGTGAGCAAGAAGAATTCCTCAAGTAGCAATCCTGAAACATATTAAAAATAAAGGGTCAACTTTGAAAGTTCGTGAGTTTTCATGGGTTAAAAGCACACACATATATATAAGTTTACAAGTAGCAATTCATGTCAATGGTTACGAATAAAGCAAGTTTATAGATAACGTATAGCTACAATCAAAACTTGACCAAAAATAAGTTTACAAGTATATAATAATTAGCTAAGTGTACTTGGTTCCTATGATTAACAAGCATACGTCATCAGGAGCCGGAAATAACCTCGGCTTTAGCACCAAATAGGCTTGTCAGGCCCATAGATCTATGATGTCGTCAGGCTAGCAATAGTTAATGATTGTCAACATATAATGTATATCATATAAGACTAACAACATTACAAATAACCATAACAAAAAGTAAAGATAAATTGCATGTGCATTTACAAGTAACAAGATGCTTACAAGTGTAAGTTTATACGGTTAACATGTTTCACCCCAAAAGGTGTGAAATAAAGTAAAAAGGGGCATGAAAACCTCACAATGTATAATGATGATTGTAGAGTATATAAGGAAGCTTAGATGTTCAAGAGTCAAAGGTGATGTCCTAAAGGATAAAAAAAGAAACAATAACTTGAGGTCGGAATTCATTACAAGAAGTTAGGACGTTTAGAGAATGTCAAAAAGCAAAAGGTAGATTGGAAAAAGATTATTGTACCAATTCTGGACAGAATGTTTGGTACGTGTATGAACAGGTTTTAAAAATAGCAAACGGTTTCATAAAATTATAAAAATTTACAGTTGACTAATATAGAGTCTCCGGGACAACTTTCGTTCAGAAACATTTTTATGGAAAAATCCTTAAATAGGTCAAAATAACAGCACAAGACAAAAGGTGCTGAAATGCGCATTTATCTTGTGAAGGTTGTTGCTGAGTCGTCCGATTGAGTTTGAAGACATATAAACTATCGTTTTTTATTAAATCTTTATAGATTTTATAAATCTCATATGAACTTGTAGTTTGATAATTTATTTTAATTGAATATTTAAAATCTTATAAATATTAATAACCTTTTATAATTTATTTTATAATTTATAAAAATTATTATAAGTTGTTTAAATGATTTAATATATGGAAATTGAATAAAACAATTGTAAATATTGGTTAAATTATACATTTAACTTATTTGATTCATTAAAATTATTAAAATAATTTAATAATAGAAGTTCAAAATGGGTTCGGGTTTGGGTTATAACTTGGAAGATGACGGATGTTACATTCAGGTCCAAGCAGTTTCCATAGAGATTTAAAAGAAACTTCCTGAAAAGAGAAGATTGGGATTTGGGTTTAATAAAAGCAAGATAAAATGCTTCAACTCCAACCAGCTAGGATATTTTGCCAAGGAATGCAAAGCACCAAAGTCAAACTCATCTTCTCCAAGTTCATCTAACCAACAACAACACTAAATTCATCAAGGTCATTCTATTTTATTCAGCCAAAGGAATACAACAGCTGTAGCCTCAGGAGAAGATGTGATTAATAAAGCTTTCAAGTGGAAGATGTTACACCAATCAACAATGTATTAATTGCTAGAAGCTCAACATCCTCAGCTCAGGTAACTTCTGAACCTTACTATACACCTGAATGCAGAACTAAGGTCAACTTGTACAGAAATCACAATTTGGACCTCATAAAGGATGTTGAATCAATCAATCTTCTTAAAACAGATTTTAAGAAAAATGATTAAGCTCAAAAGAAAAAGATAATAGAGCTAGAAAAGATTGTTTCACAATTAAAATATGAGCGAACCAACCTTGAGACCCAAATTAGTGATCTCCTAAGCAGATTGAAATAAGCACAATGTTATTTAGCCATTGTTTAAACATATACTGATAAATAGAATGTTCAAAGTGAAAATTTTGAAAAATTACTTAATTTTACTGAAAACTCCCAAAGTTATATTAAACCAAGATAGGTTTAGGATATAATGTTTTGAAACCACCAAAGGTATACACTCCCACATGTACTACTAAGTGCAACCTTGAGGTAAGTAAACAAGAATTTGCCAAACCTACCTTTACAAGGATATCTGCCGAAGAGATTGAGATAGTAGAGGAGAAGGATGGAACAATTGAAGAAGTAGATGAAGAGGAGTAGAAGAAGGAAAATGAGGAGGAGGAGAAAAGGAAGAAGGAGTAGCAGAAAAGGAGAGAAAATCTCAAGGAAAAAACTAAGCAGGAGTTATTCAAAAGATAAAATTTATAAAAGAAAAACCATCTTTCAAAACAAACCAGTTATCTGCCGAGTCAGATCTCTTCACCAAGACCAAGCTTCAATCAAAGCACAGCTGCAATAAGAAGAACCATAACAGAAGTTATTGTGCTTGAACCACAGACTCTTTAGAAATGAGACTCCAACCAGATATTCAAAAGTCAATTTCTGAAGCAGTTTAAATTCATAACAAGAGGTTCCCAAAGAAAAGAATAGATGTAACCACCCATGCTGATCACAAGATAAATAAGAAGATGGGTGCAGCTGATAGCGGTAAGCATGAGAAGAGAAAAAAGGAGTTATAAGAGATTAGGCTGGTGATGAGGTCAAAAAAGAAGCAAATCAACATCATATGCCTAATATGTAGGGAAGACGATCACTTTACAAAAGAATGTCAATACAATATCCTAGCTCATTCTATTAAAAGAAATAGAACGGTTTAAAAGAATTGTTCGGCGGTCAAATGGCTCAAGTGCCAATTCCAAGATAAATTTAGCACTTTTAAAACATCTGCCGAATAAGTCAGTAGCTGCAAACCAAAAGGAAAAGAAGACTTTTGAGAAAATTTCATCTTCTCCAAAAGCTTCAAAGGGTCACAACAAGAAGGATGATGTCAACAGATCAGGCAAAGCCAAAAGAAAAGCCTAGAGATAAAGACATCTATTGAATCCCTAGATGACCCAAACATCAACCCTAGACTAAACTGGCTTGGGTCCCTATTTATCACTAACTATCTTGTTCATGTGTAGGATAATCAGCAGGCCAAGACAAATTTATGGATTGTGGATAGTGGATGCTCCTAGCCCATGACAGGTGGCAGATATCGCCTACTAAATCTATAACCATATGACTGTGGATTTGTTGTCTTTGGAAGTGATACAAAAGGAGGATACATTACTGGCAGGAGAACAGTCAGCAATGACAATATAAGTTTTGACAAGGTGAATTATGTGAAAGAGTTAAACTATAATCTACTAAGTGTGTTTTAGTTATGTGATAAAAAACATAACATTCTTTTCATAGAGCATGATGTATTGTTTTATCCCTTGGGCTTGAAATTCCAAATGATAAAATACTTTTAAGAGCTCCTAGGAAAGACAATATGCATATGATTAATATGTCGAATGCATCACCTTCAGAAAATGTTTCTTGTTTCATTTCCAAAGCTTCCTAAAATGAGTCCTCCCTTTGGCACAAAAAAATTAGCATATGTAAATCTTAAAAACATGAACAAACTAGTTTAGAATGGGTTAGCCATAGGACTTCCGAACAAAGAGTATGCATGTGCTGACCACTGTGTTGCTTGTCAAAAAGGAAACAACATATATCTTCTCATAAGTCCAAAAAAATAAATTCAGTCACAACTCCTTTACACTTGCTGCACATGGACTTAGCCAAGTACTCTACCGTTGAGTTAGCAACCCAAATAGAAAAAGGTTCTTATACACATACTTCTCCATTATAGAATGGAGAGTGGTAATATTTAGGATTCATTAAAAATCAAGAATACCTTCCTGGGAGAAAGTCTTCCCGTATTGGGCACTAATCTTTTTTTGACGTCTAATTAGATCGGGTAATCATTCAAATTAAGAACAGAAGCTCGTTGAGAAATATGCACTTATGGAAGCTGCAAGGATCATGTTGTTGACTCCAAACTTCTTATACTATTCTAGGCTGAAGCAATCAGCATTGTGTGCTATGTTCAGAACAGAGTGTTGATAGTTAAGACGCATGGAAAAACCTTTTACGAATTAGGGCATAAGAGAAGACTATTCATAGGGTTCCTTAGACCGTTTAGATGACCACGCATCCTTCTAAATACCAAAGATCATCTATCTAAATTTGTTAAGAATTTATGGATTCTTTGTTGTATATTCATCCCAGGCTAAGGCTTACAAAGTATACAACAAAGTTGACCATACTATTGAGGCATCTAAAATATCATATTTAATGAAAATTTCTCAAATAGTGTTGGAAACACTTCAAGTTGGATGTTTGATCTTGATGGATTCACAAATGCATTTAACCATTTAACAAAGGAGACTCTTTTAACAGATCAGCACACATACACGTTCCAAGTTTTGAAGATCACATGGTAGATCCGCCACTAGAACCAGTCATAACAGGTTATATACTGATAAAGTCCAGCCTCACTCAGTAGAAGTAGATGTTAGTACCACAAACAGTGTGGGTCAACTATCACTTGCTCATTATGACTCATAAGATGAAGAGTCTAATGATCATTAGGGTCCTAGATAATCTCTTGAAAAGGAACTAAGTATGACAAATGCTAAAGATAGAGTCAATTCGGTAGTTGAACCAGTCAATCCATCTGCCGAAACTTCTAAAACAAAGTTCCCTAATTTGGATTTATCTTATCAACCCTAAGTGATCCCAAGACTAAGAATTTATAAAGAACATCCAGTTAAGAGTGTCATTGGTAATGTAGATGCTAGTGTCAAATCAAGAATAATGGGTGAATGAAGTAAAATCTGTTTGTTTCATGTTTTCTCTCTTAATTGGAACCAAAGAAAGTTGATGAGGCCTTAATAGACAACAATTGGGTAGAAGTTATGTAAGAATAGCTTTTTAAATTTGCTCGATAAATGGTTTGGAAACTATGTGCACTTCCAAGGGGGAAGACTGTAATAGGAACCAAATGGGTTTTCAGAAACAAGAAAGATAACAGTGACATTGTTATCAAGAACAATGCCAGACTTGTGATATAAGGGTACACATAAGAAGAAATTATTGATTATGATTAGGTCTTTGCTCATGTGGTCAGGCTTAAAGCAATCGGAATTTTTCTAGTATTTGATGCCTCCAAAGACTTCAAGGTGTTTTAGATGGATGTAAAAAGTTCATTAACGAGTTATGAATAATAATAAAAAGCATCAATCATCGTAACCATAAATAAACTTTAAATCATAGAATTTCTTTGATTTGACAAAACGACTAGAAATAACATGACTACTAAACCAGCTACAAAAGACTACATAAAGTGAAATAATAATTAAAGCTATCAAAATAGACTAAACGCATAAAACCCACACGTGAGTGTTATTGTTTTATTTTGTAATTATTTTGACCAATATAACCCTCATGTTGGAAAGTCAACGGAAAAAACTAACGGTATCAGTTAAGTCTAATGATATAGATTTAAATGATAATTTTTATATACATTTAATTATTTTAATGACAGAATTTATATATAACAATTTTTATGAAAACTATAATAATGAAAAAAACATCCAACTCTTATGAAAATAACGACTCCCTCAATTTGTGTGTATATATACGGACACACACCACATGATTTGGTAAAAGTGGAATGTTTAGCTAGAACATGTTTGGTTGCATAGAAGTTCCGTACCAAACCAACTAATTAGAAATTTCCACATCGGCCAAACCATTAAAGCTAACCGATTTACCTGCTTCTTTCTAGTCTAACAAACCACATCCACCACCCATCCTTTTTGAATCGGTGAATGCTTATCTTGACTTTAAAGTAGCAATTGTATACGCACTTTAACAGCAAAACTTCCCTTTTAATACCAACAAACTCCACTCTTAACAATTCTTTGGTCGTTTTCAGGCCCCCTAACTTTGAAGACACCATAAATACACTAACAAATCATCATTCAAAGTGCTATATATCAAATTTTGACCACTCTCAACCACTGCAAAAACAATCATCAAAACTTGGAAATATAACCCACTAATAAATAATATAATATTCCCTTGTAAACGTCCAAGTTTCAACCAACTAATTAAAAAACCTTAGCCTAATTTTTTTTCCTGTTTAAAATTGTGGTACATGCGCTTGATAATCCTATACGACCTAAAAATCACATAAATACCCGCAGTAGGGTTTAAACCCTCATCATTAGGTCAAAGGCTTGTTGGCCTTGACCTAAGTAGATGTGTTAATAAGCTCAATCACTCTTGAACTATTTTGTTTGCTAAAAGCTAGAATTGACACGAAACGAACTTGAGAGACTTGCAACACGAGTTTGAGCTTCTTATAGAGCTTGACTAGTCTTGCTAGAGTAAATCATTAGAATACTTTGAAAAAACCCATTAATAAATAATATACAACCCTTGCTACATCATAGTTTCAACCAACTAAAAGACCTTAGTGTGAACGAGCTGTCTGCTTGTAAGCTACTTGATATTTGTTCGTTAATAGCTCAAATTTAACACAACTTAAACAAATTTAAGAGAGAGGTTGCTTAAATTAGTGCTCAGACAATTAACAGCTCAAGTTTAAGCTTTACATATTGAGTTTAACTAAATTTGCGATAATTAAGAGTTTGAAAACTACTCATAGATGAAGCTGGAGTTTCAGAGTGACAAAACTAAAGGGTAGTAATCAATTTTCCAGAATACCAATTGATTCATCCAATGCAGTGTACACCTTTTATGCACATAATTACATATTGCTAAAGCACACGCTACTCTGGACTTAACACCAATCAATCTCCAGAAAAAGGAAAACAACTTCAAACACCTACCAGTCTCATGATACCTTATCACCACAAGGCCTGGACTGACTTAGTATAAGTAAATAATAACATACACATTCTCTGATCACATTATCGGATCAATAACATGACACCAAAATGATCAAAAAACCCACACAATTTACTTCATAGATACTTCAGAAGCACAAGAAGCTGCAATTGGTAGATCAGAAGGACTACAAACCAAAGCCCTTTGCTGCAAATGTCTCAAACTCTGCTCCATACTCACTTGCACCATTTCATCCAACATCTTTTTCGCATTCCCACATTGTTCTTCGCCCCCGATTTGCGATATTATTGTCCCCAAGATGTTCTCGAGTGCTTCACACTCGAGTTCTGGTCTTTTGTAAGGCGACTCACGTAGTAACCGAAGCAATGTTTGGGCTTTTGTTCGGGATTTTGGAGTCCCTTGAACTGTAAGCTCTAAAAGCCCCGGGATCACTCCTTCTTTAAGTATTGGTTCGCGGTATTTACAACGATCAGTTTGACACATTGTTAAAAGGATCCCTACCGCGTGTTCTCGGCTCTGATGGGACCCACTCTCCAGAACTTCAACAACCGCAAGCACTCCACCTTCTTCTGAAGTTAATGACACTCGCCCATCTTCGAACTCAACTAACGATTCGAGAAGTGAAATGCATCGTTCGGAGAGTTTTGAGGACTTTTTCGACGTTTTGAGGATGTTTACTAAACATGGGACAGGGTTATAGTGCATGATTAGAGTAAGATTGCTGGGTTCGGTTGACAGATTGCATAGAGCCACAATTGCCTCCATCTTGGCTTGTGGCGAACCGTGGTTCATGATCCTTATGAGACATGGTATGCACCCGGATGCACCGATGGCTAGCCTTTTTACCGGTGATGCCGATAGAGTGACTAAAGCCGCAACCGCGTGTTCTTGCATACTTGAATCTACTGATTGAAGAAAGCTAACGATTGGTTCTAATGCACCAGCTTCAACGATACTGATCTTATTGCTGCATATAACAAGATTTGGGGATTTTTGAAACTTGAATACAAGAATAAACTTCAAAACGTGATAAAAAGATCTTTATTTGGGTTTATAGATTCTGTTTTGGCACCCATATATTCATATTAATATGTAATTAAACTAAAATGTCGTAGAATTCAAATAATCATAATAATTAGGAATTGAAAGATATTAATGGAGAGTTGGAGAACACAGACAAAGTTGAAAAAAGTTATCTTCATTATTAATTAATGGAAAACAGAGCAATGCACACGTATAACAACGAAAGTGACAAGCTAGAACACCCACCACATATAACTTCAAGATTAAACAATCAAGATCTTTAATTGCGATGAAAAAACTAGAAAAACATCAATCATTACATTAAATAAACAATTAAAGACTTTTCTAATTGGGATTTTAAGAGCACCCAAAACCATCCCAATTGAGAATCTTTGAACAAGAAGAACAATACACCATGAATGATTACTCGAATTACATGTTTTAATAAATTTAATCTGAAGTAAAACTCCATTTGGAAAAGAATTTTTGAAGCATTTGAAGCAAATTCACCTTTTCAGTAAACCAATCAAAATCAAAAGACAAATGATAAAAGAACAGAGACTACATAAAAGATACGCTTTCTTTATCTTTTTACCGAATATCGATGAATCCGATGTGCAGCAACACATAAATTGACATAAAACCCACAACGATAATAGTCAATTAAAACCAATTGAACGATCTCAAAACCACTTCCTACTGCACATAAGCACAATTTTAAACCATAACACAACATACCCTTCTTCCTTAACAGCAAGATTAAGCAGAGCAAGCAGTGCAGCTTCATTGGCTTCAAGGGTTTGATACCAGAGCATCGAAACAAGAGGTCTGATGGCGCCGGAGAATTGTCTCCGGCACCGGTGAGAAGTTTTGGTGAGTCGTCGGATCTCTTTAGCAGCTTCTATTTGGGAACAGGGGTTGTTATCGTCTTGAATGAGGAGAAAAAGTGTGTGGACGACGGAGGAGACGGTGACGGTGGCGGTGGCGGTGGTGGGGTGGCGGGAATCCATGGCGCCACCGACGGAGGGAGGATACAAGTGGTGGAGAGAGAAAATTTCTATATGTATGATCTATATGACGAGAGATGAAGGGGATTTGATTTTGGGTTATTAACTTATAAAAGAGAAAAGAAGAGAAGAAAAGAAAAGAAAAGGAAACGTAAGGTGGAGATGAAACGTGGGAACGATGGCGTGGCGTTAAGCAACAGTTATGGAAGAGAGAAACAACTGCTTTTACTAGGGGTGGTGCTGGGGACACCGCTGGGGTTTTTGGAGGTAGGTCGGTTCAAACGGTCACGGTTAGGGTTTGCGGTCACATTTTGGCCCCTAACCGTGACCTAACCGTGACCGCAAGGCCTTGCTGTCATGGTTTAGGCTGGTACTACCCGTGACCTCGTGACAACAAAACGACAAAATGGCCTGATAAAGTTGAAAAACGGTCACCAAACCGTCACGGTTTTGCCTAACCGTGACCTCTAGGGTACGAGGTCTCAGTTTAAGGTACGAGGTAGACGTGATTTTGACAGAAGGCCGGGAATCGCGCCACGAACCGTCACGTGGAGGCCAAACCGTGACGGTTTGTGCACCAGATTTTCACCTTAAATATCTTTTCTCTTTCAACACTCCGCATCGAATCATCTCTTTCGAAATTTTTTTCATTTGAGCTTTCATTCATCCAACACTCGAGTTTTTTCAGCCTTCGTCATTCCAAAAAACACGTTAATTCGAAAACAATGTCGGGTTCGGGAGATCATTATCAAAAGCCGAAGTTTTCAGATTTGAATGAGGTGCCACATATCAAAGATTCGAACCAGGTTGAACTAGTATATGTTTTATTATAACTTCTTATTTGAAATATCTAACCATTATCTTTTTTAGGAATATTACGTATACGGGAGTCACCCTCCGTGGGGGGAGGAGGAAACCAACCCGTCGAACACATTTGCTCGAGAGGCGTACAACTCTTTATTTGAACAGACAGGTTACGGTGAAGGGTACAGATATCCCCCTTGCAATTCTTATGGGCATGCCCCATACACGTACCACTCACAAACAGAGCTGGATTACGGACATCCCCGTACCAGTCAGAACTAGAAATTACACATGTGTCGGATACTTTTAATGGGAATGACACAGATGAGAGTGACGGTTCGGTTCACCTCAAAGAAAACCATGGGAACACCGCAGAGCATGATGAGGATGAGGATCGGATTCGAAAGGCTACGGTTTCTTATAAAACCGATAAAGTACGAAGAGTTTTTATTCTTTTGTTTATTTTATTTTTTATTTGTTTTATATATTGTTTTTTATGTCTAGCTTTATCATTTTTTCAGTATTTTTGATTCTCGAGGACTTGGAGAGCTGGGCTAAAATGAGAGGACGCGAGCATGGGTGCGTCATTATGGTGGGTCGGTCACGAAAAAAGGATGTGGAACTATTATGCAATCGTAGTAGTGAACCTAAATTCACTGGCACGAGTAGACGTACTGGGAGCATAAAGAAGGGATGTCCCTTTAAACTCGTAGGGAAGTACGTAGGAAAAAGTGACAGTTGGATGTTAGAGGTGAGAAACGAGACGCATAACCACGATCCTGTTGTGTACGAGGAGGGCCACGCTCATCTTAGGAAGATGACTGCCGAAGAAATTGATCTTGTCAAGAAGTTACACATGCAGCACGTGCGATCACGACATATCCATTTAGCCGTAAGGGAGCACTTTCCCCACAACGTCTGTGTTGTTCAAGACATATACAATCTGACGTCGAAGTTTAGGGCTAAGGGGAGACAAGGCATGACACCAATACAGGAACTTGAAAACCTGCTACAATCTAAAGAGTTCGTGTAGAAACACGAACGAATGCAACTACTAAGGCCGTGGAAGATATTTTCTTTTGTCATCCTACTTCGTATAAAATGTGGCGCGCATTCCCGCACGTGATGTTGATAAACACGACGTACAAGACCAACATGTACAACATTCCGTTTGTTCAGGTTATTGGTGGCAGGACAACTTCACATGGGTACTGGAGCGGATCAGAGATATGCTCGATGGGTGTGTGGAGCCCCGCGTTATTGTCACAGACAGGGACCTGGCCCTGATGAGCGCGTGTGACACCGTGTTCCCGAGTGCTACTAAAAACCTATGCAGGTGGCACGTTAGGGAGAATATCAAAAGACGATGGAATATGATATTCAAAACCGACATGTGGAAGGATTTTCCATACTGGTGGGAGACCTTATGTTCGTCTTCCACAGAGACTTTGTACGATTACAATTGCAGGAAGATGGAAGAAAAGTTAACTGAAGATGGTAAACGTGGTAAGAATTTCATAGTTATTTTTACTCTAATAAGTTATTTGTTCATTTTATAAATTTTGTTATTTCTTTCAGAGGTATAGGAATATAT